>CAJQZJ010032137.1:1679676-1698112 GCA_907164525.1 Lophiomys imhausi | reverse complement strand
CAAAACAAAACAAAACAAAAAAGCCCCCAAAACAAAACAAAACAAAACAAAACAACAACAAAACCATATTGCTTCAAACTGTGAGCCCAACTGGTCTTTTTTAAAATTTTATCCTATTTAAATTTTATTTATTTATTTATTTATTTATTTATTTATTTATTTATTTATTTATTTATTTATTTTTAGTTAAAAATGTTTTTCACTGATTAATTTGGGGATTTCACGTCTTGTACACTAATCACACTCACCTCCCAGTCCTCCCATGTCTCCCGCTTCCCTCCCGGGTAAACCCGTCTCGAAAAAAGGAAGAAAGGGGAAAATACCATCCATTTTGTGTTGTCCATATGCTCCCTGGAGCATGGTCACATTCCTAGTGGCCAGCCCCACAAGGGAAGGTGAGTGTTTCTCCACCTGCACCTCAGCCAGAAGCCACCAACTGAGGAGAGTCATGAGACAGTCTGAGAGGGCTGGCTCTCTCTGCCCACAGGCAACACCATGACTTTGGGCAGCAGCCCGGACCACCGACATTTGAATAGGCTTCGCTGGTAACATGGGTCCCACACATCAACATGGCCCTTGACCGTATCAGGATCACCAACCCACTCTTGGCCCTCAGTGACTGCATGGACCACTGGCCTCAACATGGCCTCGGGCAGCTGCACAGGCCACTCACATCAACATCCCCATGCCCAGGCAGCCAAGTCCTGGGACATCATGATGGCAACAGTCAGGAGCATAGACTGCATATGTCCACAGGGTTCATTGTGGCCTGGGGCAGCAGTAGGAACCACAGACACCAACATGGTGTCTGGTGGCATCAGGGACAACTGCAGTCCTTCAAGGAGGTCCAATACAGAAAATGAGCCTTTGCCACTGGGATCCTGAGGCATGTTGGGGGCTTGAGTCTGTCTCTTCATAAGCTCCAGGCTGTTTCACACCTTCTTGCCCACCCTGTTGGGCAATGACAGCATGTGGACCTCAGCCCTCTCTCCCACCTGTCACTGTCATCATGCTTCCAGTTTCTCCTTTCTCCAAAGCACACTCCTCTGTTTTTTATCTTTCCTACCTCTCCATAACATATATATCATAGTGGTACTGCTGGCAGGTGGGGGGTGGGGCTTGAACCTTCTTTAACTTGCTTTTGTCAGGTATTTTTGTCACAACAATAAGAAAACTAACCAGTACAATGCCACATTTTACAAACACATATATTTATAATTATCTAATAATATATATGCTAGTATTTGTTTCCCAATGATCTATTCAGTGCAAGGTGTTCATTCCATTGGTTGTGCAATTATAGAAGAAAGTCTGTGGTCCCCACATTCAGAAATGAAACTAAAACTTTCACTTAGTAATTGGAAGTATACTGACTAATACCTTTTATAATTCTTTTAAAATTTGTATCAGATTAGCATTTCAAAAGTTTATTTTGTCATGTAGAAACTCTGTGGTTAACTCTGCCCTTTAATTAACCAAGTTAGCAAGATTGAAACAGTTTTAATGTCCCATTCATCTTTCTTTCCTTTTAAAACAAGATTTTTGAAATTATTTATATGTGTGTGTGTGTGTGTGTGTGTGTGTGTGTGTGTGTGTGTGCCTATGTGAGTTTATGTGCACCTAGTGTATATAGATGCCCCTGGCGTCCCAGAAGGCACTGGATCCCCTGGAGCCGGAGTTACAGATGGCTGTGAGCTAACAGATGTAAGCTGTAGGAACTGAATCCTGGTCCTCTGCAAGACAGTCAGTGCTCTTCACTCTAAGCCACACCTCTAAAATGTTCCGTTCACTTTCTGCCCTTAGATAAAGATACTCAGAGAATAGATAAGGTGAAGTTTATTCTGCTCTCCATTGCTTAGGTGGGGGTGTGTTGAAGGCTATGCCTAATGAAACAGCGAGGTAGAGATGAACTTAGTACCCATTGGTGTAGCTGGCTTATTGTTTCAGCGAAAAAACAAAACAAAACAAAAAAACCGTGAACTTATGATAATGGAAGTCAGCAGTTCTAACTTTAGAATCTGGACCCAGCTCTCAGGCCAAGGTAGGCTGGCTCCTTATTGGTACTGTCGTGTACCACCTTCTCTGTTTTCTGGCCTCTTGCATGGACCGCTGCTTCATAGAACTGCAGCTGATTTTCACAGCCTCCCAACTCAGACACAATTTTAGGTAGTGTTCTTCCCACCCCATTGGTTTTATAGTTTATTTTTCATTGCAAGTGTGTTTCTAGTGTTAAAGTTATTATATTTGCGTCATGATTGCATCACTGTAAACATTATTTACTCTTGTAAATAAAAAACCAGTGGAAGAAAACTCTGATATGAAAAATTATTTGGATTGGAAGGAAAATGATTCTTTAAAATATATAGTTAAGGTTTGAGTCCAGCTTGGTTTACATAATGAGTTCCAGGACAGTCAGAGCTACATGTAGTTAGTTTATGATGAGTTTTATGATGATATTTTGGTACAATGTATCATTGTGTCATGTACTATGCTTATCCTCAACTCCAACTGCACAGCCTGCTACCTTCCTCTCTCTTACTGGTCCTTGTTCTGGTTGTTGCTTTGCTGTTGTTGCTATCAACCTGACACAAGCTACAGTTATCTGGGAACAGGAGCTTCAATTGAGAAAATATCTCCTTCAGATTACCTGTAGGCAAGATGGTAGGAGCATTGTTTAAAAATTAACATTTGAGGTGGGAGAGTCCTGTCCACTGTGAATGGTTCCATCCCTGGGCAAGTAGTTCAGAGTTATATAAGAAAGCAGTTTGAGCAAGTCATCAGGAGCAAGCCAGTGAGCAGCGCTCCTCTGTAGTTTCTTCTTCAGTTCCTTCCCTGGTTTCCTTCAGTGCTCTGTGTGATTTGGGATATGTAAGCCAAGTTGCTTTTGGTCAGTGTTTTATCACAGCAATATAAAATTGTGTTGCAAGTTAGTATGAATGTTGAGTCAGATATAGAACTTTAAACTCATGGAGATGGTTAGATAGTAGAATGTTAAAGTCAGGTGCCAAATACATATGGACTGGACATTGGGAATGTACGCTAAGCCATATAACCCTCATAACTGTGGCCTAATTACCTCTGTTGTTTTGTATTGTATTTATTATTATAAGAGAAAGAGCCATTTTTTGGACTGAAAGGGGAAACTGTAGGGGGAAATAAGATATACCTTAAACTTAAAAGAAAAAAAAGGGAAGAGGATGGGGGGTTGAGGATAGGAGGGTGGGACTGGAGGGGGGAATAGGGAGGGGACTGTGATTGAGATGTAACTTGAAGAAATAAAAAATAAAGAAAAAAACAGACTGAGTCCCTTTCTCCTATAAATTGTCTCCTTTTTATGTTCATGTCACACACACACACATATATATGTATATATATGCATATCTATAATTAAAAAAAATCTAGATTCAGCAGAGAGAGAAAACATGATATATGTCTTTCTAAGTGGCTTATTTTACTCAACACAAAGACATCTGGTTCCACCCATTCTCCTGCAAGTGAACAAGTTCATTCTTTCTGGCTGAATAACACTCCATTGTTCATATACACTTCATTTTATTCTTCCATTTAGCTACTGATGGACATATATACTGAGTCCATGTCTCAGTTATTATTATTTTACGAAAAATTTCTTTTTATTTATTTATTTATTATTTTTATTTAATGCACATTGGTGTTTTGACTGCATGTATTTCTGTGTGAGGGTGTTGTATCCCCTGGAACAGGAGATAACAGATAGTTGTGAGCTGCATGTGGGTGCTGGTAATTGAACTTGGGTCCTCTGGAAGGGCAAACAGTGCTCTTAACTGCTGAGCCATCTCTCCAGCCCCCTCAGTTATTATTGACTAGTACTGCAACTAACATAAATGTACAACTATTGCTGGTATGTTAGCAAGTAGGCTTAGGTAGCAGAAGTATAAGATAATACATGTCTATATATGTGTGTATTGTCTATAAAAGATACTAATACTAATAGTTTACCAAAAACTACTAGTTCATATACTTAATATTTTCAAAGAGGTCCTGAAAATGAGGTTAAATATTGTGTGTTTGTGAAGCAGGGGATGCCTACAATGTAGAAATATTCTTCAAGTCACTTTTCTACCATAATATTCATGTCTCCACAAAACTTGAATGTTTGTGAAGTGCTAAATGCTGATTTTAAGTGATTTACATTTGGCAATATTTACATTTCTTACAACAGACTATTGTCACCTCTGTTTTCAAGATGAAAAAACAGAGGCACAGAAAGTCCCGTAGGTGATCCACTCTGTGGAAGGGTTTTTCAAAGCTTGGATGGGGCTGAGGTGGGATTAATCCCAGGTTTTCTGCATACACAAAATACATCTATGGATTATATTGTTGTCTCCTGGGAGGAACTGACTTTCCATGTTGAATTGCTTAAGTAGAACAAGACTCAGAAGATGACTTTCATAGCATCGTCTCAGTTCTCTGAACTGGAAAATTCTTCCTAACAATTCCTTGTTAAAGCAACTTGTGGATTTGACTGCACCTTTGAATAACTTCAGTGATGACAGTGTAACCCCAGTACCATTTCATACTTTTCTTGTAATCTAACCTAAGCCTGAAAAATGAATGGATATGATTAAGCACTATTAGGACAATGTGAAAGCTAGGAATCCAGAAGTCAGATCTACTCAGATCCCTTTGTTTCAATTTCTTGCTCACACAATTCAGCATAGGTATGTCGTAAACATTGTGGATGACCCCTTACAATTATGTGTCTTTATCTCAAATCCTCAAGCATTGGATCTCTTCTCTTGCTCTATAGCACTTTGGGGAATATTCCTTTCGCTTCACTGAATGACTGGACATTATAAAATTAAAAAGTGCATACTGCTACAAAGTATCCTTCCATCGGCACGAAGGAGGGTACTGGTGTCGTTGACTACACAAAGAGTACTGATAGCTGTGTAAGAGTGTGAAGAATACCTAGGTTTGCTTTGTACCTGTTCTCCATCATAGCAAGTCTGAAAGTCTACTTTGACAAAATTGGAAAAGAACCACAAGATTGCAGATGATCAGGCAGGGAGAGGAGGCTGGCACAAATAGTGATAGAGAAAGACTGGGTTTCCTTGAGAATGTATTGCCGGATGTTGTTACCAGGAGAGGATTCTGGAATGTGAGGAGAGGAGAATGAAGATCCAGAGGTTTTCCTCTTTAAATCACCATTATCCCTGAATTTTAAGACAGCAGCAGGATGACCTCTGGTCAAGGGTCTCAAGATAATCAGAGGAGTTTGCCAGGAGCTTAAAGGAAAGACCAGAAAGGGTGTTTCCATATGGAAGATCTCTCTGAGATGGAGATGATTGTGCAGGCACTGACCCTGGGGGGTCTGAGAGATGGCACATTACTCAGGGTTCTATGTATTAAAAATGGACTTATTACAGTAGTTTACAGGTTGTGGTCCAGCTAGTCCAACAATGGCTTTCTCCTGACAAAAAGGCCAAGAACCTGGTAGTTGTTCAGTCAAGGAGGCTAGATGTCTCAGTTGGTTGTTGGCATCCCAAAGAAGGAATGCTTAAGCAGCAGAATAGATGAACTTGGCAGTCAGAGTGAAGGCAAGCTGGCAAACAGCAAAAGCTTCCTTCTTCTATGTTCTTTTATGTGGGCTGCCACCAGAATGTGTGGCCCAGATTTAGGGCTGGTCTTCTTATTTCAAATAATACAGATTTGGGTTGACTCTTACCACTTTAAATGATTCAGTCAGGAAAATCCTCCACAGGTATGCTCAGTTGCTTGAGTTTTAGTTGATTACAGATATAGTCAAGTTGATGACCAAGATTAGTCATCACAAACATCAGTGAGTTGTGGACATCTAGGCTGGCCTCTCAGCCTTTACTGGGCTTGGTTGGTTGACATTGTTTTGCCCAAGTGCTCAAAAGAATGTTTGTGAGACTCAACAAGAGTCATACCATGCCTCTTTCCTTGAACAAAACAGAGAATTGGATAGTTTTTGAAGAGTATCACTGAATGAGTTCAGCTGAGTCCTCACTATGCCTACTCTCTAAGCTTAAAGAAATCTGTGGTACCCTGAAGGTGATAATGCAGCAGATTACTTTCAGCACATTGGCAACTGATGATCTTTGGTTTTGGTCATGTCTGCATTTACAGCTAAGGAGTTCACACTGTATAAACAGAAGATATGTGTTGGGGATTAAAAATGTTAGCATTTTTCATGTGATAGGAAGTAGAGTGTGGTAGATAGAACTGGAAAGGTTTAAACAGGGATGAAAGGAATGGGTGGAAGTAGGGATAGGGAGGGGTCAACTAAAACAGGATCTAGGGAAATGCCATCTAGAAAACTCCTAAATTATAAGGTAACTAAAGGATGTAATTAATTAAATTTCAAATGGAGGTGTCCTATATAAATGGATATACCCTATAAAAACTATATAAAAGACATAATATAGTTATGGCTTCTAAGAAGCCATAACTAAACAAAAATTCCAGTGCCAGATGTGGCTTATTTCCTTATGAGTTGACAAAAGCTATTGCCTTTGCCCCTGATAACTCTCCAGAACTATATGATAATATCTTATTGCTGAAGACACCACACACTTGGCATTCTATACATAGATGAATCAAGCTAGAACTGAGATGAAAGCTTCCACCTATATCACCCAGCTGGATAGCACTCATAGAGACAAGAAGGTGCTATGGTAGCTGCTGGGAGAGAAAAAGTAATAGTGGCTTCACTGTGCTATAGGTTCTGAATGCTACAATATTTTCCTTTGAGGCAAGATTTTTCCATGAGTATAATACTGACATGATTGTTTTGGGGTTAATGAACTGATTTTTGTTTGGATTTGAAGTCTGATTTAAGGGAAAAAATACATATGTAATACTCTCAACCTATCAACCTTGGCAAGAACCTACAGCTGGAGATGTCACACATCTTAGGGTGGAATTTACTGCTGATATTAAGCTAAGTAGATCTGTAACAAATCTGCCTTCTAAATATTTATATTCATACACTTGCATTAACACTTGGCCAGAGAGGTTTCTTTTTGCGGCAGATAATGATTAATACAGACAGTCATAATTGCTAAAAATACTAAGAGTTATTAACTGCTGAAGGCTTAACCTAAACAGGAGATCTGTATTACATCCTCCTGGATTCAGAGAACAACTTGGAAAAGGGAGTGGAATGAATGCATAAGCTGGTTGATAGGAGGAGTTCTATAAAATGATGTCTTCTGGATGTTACATGGCCAATGTCATTGGGAACACACAGAAGCTATGGATACCTGTACAAGACCTGTAAAAAATAAGGCATGAAAGTAGGAGGGGAACTCGTTGGGAAGAAGATGCGGGGGGCTGGTTGTAGGAGTTAGAGTGAGATGAGAGAAGGTAATGGGATGAAAAGATTCTCAAGGTATTTCACATCTGTAAGAAATTATAAAAAAAATCAAAATAATAAAAATGTTGGTGTTTTTGGCTTATGTAGTGGAGAGGCCAAATGTTTAGTTGTATATCAAAGCATTAGTGTCTTCTTTGACACTAATTAATAAAATATTGGGCTTAAAAATTTTGTAATTTTCTAAATCCAGGAAGTGGCAGCATAAGACTGATAAATAGAATTCATATTTATTTTTATTTTTATTTTTCACTTTAAATCATTTATTTATTACTTTGTTAAGTTTCCATTGCCACCCTTTCCCTCCACCCCCTCCTGGCCCCTCCCTCCCACCCTCTCCCCACTCTCCCACCCTTCCCATGCCTCTGGTGTGGGGTGTCTCTGTGTATCAGTCCCCCTCAGTTTGTTAGTCACATGAGGTCTAAGAGCTTCCTCTTGGACAAGAGGCATATATGGCAGTTCTACCAGGGTGTGGTGTCCCACTGCACAAGCCATATTTAAATGGGAACACTGTTCTGATGTTATTACAGTGTTATGGGGTGTGGATAATGTATGACATATTCCAAAAAACTAGAAGAATTTAATCACTTTTTGCCATCATGACAAAAGATAAATACTTGAAATAGACATTTGTACCATGATTTAAACATTATATATCATTTAAACATTAAATATAATGCATATGTGTATCAATGCATATTTATTTGTTTTGTTTACCAGCTACAAATAAAAAATAAACTTCAAACTTTGGAGTTCATTAGCCAATCAGGCTTCCTTCACACACAAGGCTTAAGAGTGCTTCATATATTTTAGTTTCTTTCCAGATAGTCAGTGATTATCACTTCTTTTTATCTTCAGATATAAGCTTTTATGTTTGGCCTTTTTTGGTATTGGGAGAGTAGATTGAATTTTCGGCTTCTGGCATTTGGCTCACACACTGATTTTTTTTCCATCTTGTGCTTCAAGAGAGATTACTTAAAATAAAATCCAGCTCCCAACTCAAACTGCTGTGTCAGTGAGTGTTGAGAGTCCAAGCTCTGAGCTTGAACAAACAACCCTCAAGTATTTACATCGGAGTTGGCTCCTAGGTGGTCTTTGGGGTCTCGAGAACTGGGCAGAACATTTGGGGGCTTGTCTGGGATCCCCAACGTCACTAGGACTCCTTCTCAGAGGGTTCAAACCGGCTGGTAAGCTGTGTCTCTATGTGTGTCTGTCTCTGTATATATGTCTATGCACTTGTGAAAACCAGGGGGCCATTCCTGAATTTCCAGTAGACTGGTATTGACCTTTACATTTGGAGGTCCCGCCAAGATCTATGGGACCCTGAGTCACCAGAAAAGACCCAAAGAAGGAGGCATGAGCTCATTTTTTTGTCTAGTCTAACTCTGTCTATGTTGTCTATGAGACTGATTATCTCTGTTTTCATTTTGTGGAAAGTTCAAGTTTGGCTTGTTTTCAGGATCTGCATGAAAGTCTGGACTGATTTATTGTTTCTGTGACCATTTGTTTTTGTTTGTGTTCTGTGGTTTGGCTTCTGTTGCCTTACTTTCAGTTTTCTTCTTGGTTTGCTGAGTTCAGATATACTCTGATTTGTGCATGTCAGATAATGCACAATTGGAATGCATGTGGTGTATGTTCTGGGTTTGTATGTGTCAGATAACGTACACTGTTTCTGGTTTCTCTGTGTCAGATAATTCAGGCGACTAACGCTCAGTAGGGCAGACGTGCCTGTTATCCTGCCAGTCGAGGGAGCCTGGAGGACGCTCAGGCTCCCTCTGAGAAAGAAGGGGGAAGAGGTGCTTCCCTTCTTGCCCAGATCCCCAGTGGGAATGGGGGAATGTCAACTGGTCTGGCCTAGCTGGTTGTAGGATCGATCTTGGCACTTTCTCACTGTTGTGCTGTACACTGTGTAATCTATGTGATTGTTTCCTTGTTTTGGTCTCAGACTGATTTGGGCTGATGTTCCAGGGTTGTTCATGATATCCCTGGCCAGTTGTTGTGTGCTGGTTTTATGCTTATCTTCTTGTTTATATGTTTTTATCTGTATCTTTCTTTGAATCCATGGAAACAGCCTTAGACCTTGGCTACCTTTCTCCTTGTGTCACACTGAGATTGATCTCCCTTCTCCTGCCCTCTGTGCACCTGGGCCAAGATGGGGAAAGAAATGGAGACTCGCTGATCTTCCTTCCCCTGCCAAAATCTTTATGAAGGGACAAGGCCCTCCTGTCCACCAGGGCAGCTCTGAAATTCCAATTGTCAGCTAACAGAAAAGACTCCCTAAGGTAAAAGCTGCCTTATGCTGGGTGAGTTATGGGGTCAACCCTCCTCCACAGAGGCAGAAATGAAAACTAGACAGGCTAAGAGAGGTTTGCTACCATCAGGAAAGATAAAAAGGGTCCCTCAAGGACAGCAAGTAAAGTTTGCCTGCTGAAAAATGCAACAAAGATAAAAAGAAAGTTTGCTGGAGGATGTTGATATAAATAACAGTTTGGCCATGAAAACATATGTATGTCAGAGAAAAAATGGCTTGGATTTAATTATGCTTTGTAATTGGGAATGAAAAATTGTTCAAAATGGCTAAAGTCTGAGTACACCTAAATAATTAATTATTTGTATAGAAACAGATATAAAAAAAGAAAAAAAAAGTCAGGGATCATTGGGGTCCCCACCAGAAAGAAAGGATGAAAAGCTTAAACAAGCTGTGAGGGTCTGAGGATGTAAATGCAAGATATAAAATAAAGTTTCTAGAAAGATGTCTAGGAATATGAAAAGATATTAAGGTTTGGTAAATGCAAGTTACTAAGGTTGAAAAAAGGTTAAAAGATGACAAAAAATGGTTAAAGATATGATATAGATACGGGTTTGCAGGTTGATAGTCAAAGTTATGGTTTTCTTACAGTTATAGAGCTTCTTGGTTAGGAAGGTGTCTGTTCATTACTGCAGCCTCTTTTTAGATTAAGAAACCAATAAATCTCATGTTTTAAAAACTGATAGTCACCTTATTTGCAGTTATGCTAAGAAGGTATGCAGTTAGTTACAAGATTAAGGTTTTTCTAGCCTCCTAACCAGGTTTTCACAGTCAAACAGAAAGTAACTAACTAGAAACAAGATTCATCTTAGATAGATATGATGGTCTTCAGACACCTCAGAGATCTGTAGAACCTGACATTTAAATATTTAATACAAAAAGCTTTTTATGATAGACATGTCAGCTCCTGACAGCATTCCTAGTTTCCCCCAAGGAATAAAATAGGCACAGAAGAACACCATCTGAGACTTGCTTTAAATATGACAAAGCTGGCACTGGGATAGATTGCCCTTTGCCTCAGCAGCAGACAGCATGCTGTCCAAGCTGAATGTGCTAGACATAGACAGAGAAGTCGACTGCTGAACTTTGCTAAGACAAGGTAAGCAGTCCTTCATAATTCCTGTCTCACAAAAAGTCTGTCATACCTTGGTACTGGTGGCCAAAGATGGATGCCCCACAGACACAGAGGAACAATAGGATGGCTGTCAAGGTAAAGACTGTCATTTTTTTTTTTTATAGATTTGGAACCCAATTGATCTTGCTTACTCAGATGATATTTATCATTCTCAGATACCTGATTAGTCTAATGACTATAATAATGAAAGATTTAATAGTTTAACAACAAAAACTAAGGCTTAAGACACCTTCTCAGTCTGCCTTGTTACCAGACTCAGAAAACATTTAGCTTCTTCTTCCCCTTGCTATGCTACTGTTAAAGTTCCAATAAATTGTTGGTACTAAATAATTATTCACAAGTTTAAGATTCTGAATCTTCTTTGGTTTAAAAATTTTTCATGCAAATAATTCAAAGTTGTTTTTCAAGTTTCTGTCATATTATAATTTATCTTTCTGAGATCTAGTCATAAAACCTGGATTCATCTGCCTCAGATCAAACAGGATTCCAGATAAGTACAACTACTTGTTCTTAAAATGAGATTTTTTTTCCCTTGGTCATGGGGTTCCTTACCTTACCTAATTAGTAAACAATTTTAACTTCTGTTCCCAGTGTATGTTTGTCTCAGCAGATTCTCACCTGGCTGATAGACTCTATCCTGAGATCACCTATGGACTACAGGCTGCTAAGCCCTGGACTTCCTCGAAGCTGATGTGAACCAGTCCAACAGATATGATTACTCCCTGTTATTCACCTGGATCAATTGACTAATCAGATGCTTTTGATAACTGCCCCATTGCCCAGCCTTTGACTAGCATTTCAGCCTGTTAGGTGGGACAATGGATGGTGCATTCTTTTCTGTAACTACTTTCAGCTGACATTAGGAAGTTGTCATTGGGGCCCAGAAAGGCTGAAATGCTATGTCAAAAGGAACTCCATTGCATAGGCTACAAATGGATATATATTTCTATAATGCCAACTGATATACTACTTGAGTCCTTGGTTCTGTTTCTCCTGGTTATGCTTTATGCCTCTTATATGATTGCTGCTTTGAATTTTTGTCGGAGATAGACCACTGACATGTTTAAAGACCCATAATTGGGTCTCTCTATGACCTAGAGAAAGGGGGAAATGTGGAGCCTGACTGAATCCATCTTGAGAAAAGATTCCATTTTGTATTAAGTTTGACTCAGAGCTGACCTCCAGTTCCAGAACAACAACAAAATGTACCTGACCTTGTATTCCAGGGGTGTTCCCTCGTCATCACCAGACAGCTCACTCTGAGAAAGCACCCAAAAAATCTAAACAAACTTTCTGATGGTCAAGCTGACCTCAGCTGGTTAGTCAGTAGGAACGAGCCAATCAGAAATGGATATGACTAGCTACCCAAATGTCATCCAATCATATGGTAAAGAACCTGCTTCTTTGTCTGAGTCTCTTTATAAACTTTGTACTTTTGGGTCTGAGGGCTCTCAACTCAAACTGTTGTGTCAGTGAGTGTTGAGAGTCCAAGCTCTGAGCTTGAATAAACAACCCTCATGTATTTACATCAGAAAAAAAAATCCAGTTCTCCTTTGTTTTCAGAATGATTGCATCTTATTATGTAATTAAGATAAATACCTGCAATCAGAAGCAAGTGATAAATATTAGGTTCTAACCTTGTAAATTTTGTGTTTGATAGTAAATGCCTCTGAACTCTTATTTATTTCCTCTTTACATGCACTATGTTGTACATGTAGCAGGAATTCAGTAGTTGTTTGTTGAACTAATGAAGTATCTTTAAGATGCTGTTGCAAACTTAACCTAATGTATGCAAATTCTCTCAGAGACTAGAGCTCTTTTTCAAAGTTGTTTAAATCCACATTCAGTTTGGACCATGTATCAGTCTAGAAGGAGCTGACTCATCAAGCTGTATATTTGGCACAGAGGTGGCTATGAGTATATTAGCTGTCTTTGGAAGAAAAATGATTTTTATAGGTCATAAGTTAGGTCAGTTAGTCATTATAGATTTACTGTGTTTCAGGTGCTTTTTCCTTAGATTTGATCTGGTTTCTCTCTTGTACATTTGAAGCTTATTTAGGAGTATGTCAGAACAAGCTGTCTCCCTAGCCTGAATTGTTAGCCTCCAGGGCAGGGACCACGTTGTTATGTTATGTTCGGAGCAGAGCACAGGAGAGAGCTGCCCAGGTAATGAAGGACGGGCGTTGGGCCCCATTGCTTGACCTGGCTTCTGGGTCTGACAAGGAATGTGTATGCGTTCTTTCTCAGAGCTTCTTTGACTGCCTCACTGAAGCTATTTCTCTCCTTGTTATGAAGTCTCATTTTCCTTTAAAAAAACACATGCCTGCAACATTACTTCCCTACTCCCAGTTCTTAAGCATTCCAATGTAAGTACTTAAAATATATTTCATCTCGTTAGGTTTTTGTACTAAGTATCCAGTGTAAGTACTTAAAATATATTTCATCTCGTTGGGTTTTTGTACTAAGTACCTAGAAAAATTTCTGGCATACAAAAGAGTCATACATTTTTGTTGAGCCAAATTGAGTTGGCACCTTTGACAGGGGATAATTAGGTAGTTGAGAGGATATTAAGCTATAGAATCTAGGTTTTCTGTGTGCTTTCAGAGAACAGTGGATTCAAATGTGTCTTTGATTGCCACTCAGAGCCTAGCTTGGTGAAGGATTACGTATATGTCACGACTGTAGTGCTGATAGAAGTGGCAGACTGGCAAAGGGAGATAAGTTTATACTGAAATTTGGTCAGCGTGAATGTATATTTGCAGCCTGAGGGATGCTTGCCTCCTTTGCTTGGAGATATTTATGCCACAAAATGGGTGTAGAGGAGTTTGGAACCTGGCAGCAGGAAGACATATTCCTTATTAAAACTGGACTTTCCTGATGATGTCATGTCAAAACCTTATAAAACACCCATTTAGTATTTTTGCTGGACTTGTCTAAAATCCTTACTGCTCAGTGTCAGCATAACAGGCATAAGAAACTGTGTTCTGACAGTAAAATATGCTCTTGAGAAAGATGGCAAATTTATTGAGCTCATTAGAGGCTGAGGCATATTTATAACTGTGAGGTGTGGTCCTAACTATTTATCACCATGAGAAGGTGAGAAGGGGTTCTGACATGTTAAAATAACTGCACTCGATTCCACTAACTCCAAACTGAAATCCTTGTCTACAAGAAAACATTCAGAATCTTTTCAGGGGCACATTCATGGCTATGTGAGAACCCCAAGAATGGTGAGTTTTAATTAATGCTGATTTCACGGTATCTTCTTCTAGGGCTCTTATTTTGAAGTGTGGTAAAAAGATTCAAACCATTTCAGTTGGAACTAAAGTGAATCTGGAGCTGTGGCTAATTTCCTGGTCTCTTTGCAGGCCAGGAAAAGACAGAGGAGGGAAAGCACTATATTATTTTTTGAGCACTTTATATGTTTTAGGAAAACTACCCAAATGTACGTATGGTTTACCCCCTTTTATGGGTGAAGAATCTGAGATCTACAGTCGTTCAGGGTTTTGCTCAAGCCTGTGCCATGTGTAAGAAGTCAGGGAGGATCCAAAGCAGTCTGAGTGGCTTTCAGGTCCATATGCTTCTGCCTTTCCTTAGAGATTTCCCCCTACTTTTATGATTATTTAAATCTCTGCAGCAGATTTTTTTCCTCATATGGCACTTAACACTGTTACAGCTATGTAAAATTTAGTTTCATCTCATTAGACTATGTCTGGCTTAATGAGTAGATTTTTCTCTGCTTCCAAAAAACCTGGTGGAATGTCCCTAACATGTGCTTGATACTTTACAAATATTTATTGAATAAAAATTAGCTATAATCTGACCTAGTTTCCTACTTGATAGAGATCTAAGGTCAAACCTATTCTTTTCTAAATGCTTATGGTTGGTAGTTGAAAAGTGAAGTTTCAGTTGGAATTTTTAAATTTCACATTGATCAACGTTGTCTTTTAAAACCATGGAGAAAAATAATAGCTTAGAAATGGTCTTCTTTTCCCCACTTGAAGTCTAGAACAAAACAACACAGAAGGAACACAAATAAACTAGCTGAGATTTCCCTTATTCAGGAGTCTGTGGTAAGGGCAACAGCCTGTGGTCACAATTGTTTATAACATAGAGCAGGATGCTCCCATGCCTGAAGAAAGGATCACAGTAGAGTTATTAAAGTGCGAGGAGAGATGAGATTTAATTTGCAAGTATAAGACAAGCATTCATGAAAGAGGGGACATTTGACCCGGAACTTAATAAAATAAACACATTTTGACAGACTGTAAGGGAAGAACCTCAGACAGAGGAAAACATTTGAGAGAAGTCACTGAGGCACAAATGACAAAGATATGAATGTCTTGGTCTGTCCAAGTAAAGGATTTACTAGATTAAAGATTACTAGAAATTTATTTGCTGTATAGTGAGGAAGACAAGACAGAAAAGGACACTTTGGAATTGAGTTTGAGGATTCTAGTGCAAGACATGTCCAAGTTCCCTTTCAACAACTCTATGATGACAGGATTATATGAATGCCATGGCAAGGTACTTGGGTTGTATTAAGTAAAAAATTGTGAGTTTCATAGATGTCTTCTGTTGCGACAGTTTATCTGTATCTAATATTCTTATAAGTAGCACAGAGTGACACAATTAGAACTGTGCTTTGTAAACACAGATTTTAGATTATTTTGGCAGCATCTTGAGGCATTGATATGGAAAGGGACGGAAAGCAGAAGGTTGCTTCAGTAGTGCAGATTTTAAAATAACACTATAAAAACAAATGTAAACTATGATGGTGTCCTTGGGAATAAAAAAACCAGTGAAGATCTAAAAACTAAGTTTACACTTATATTTCCTAGAGATGGGATATTGGTTAATTGTGTGTGTGTGTGTTTTGGGAGTTGTTCTGGAAAAGGAGGAATTCAAAGTTAATATTAGGTTTGAAGGCAGGAGGATTATAAGAAAGTGCAAGACATAATCGAACCAGAGTTTGGCAACCCAATGGTGCATTTTCTTGATTTGTGATTGGTGTGGGAGGGTCCAGTTCACAGTGAGTGGTGCCACTTCTGGGCTGTGTGGTCTAGGGTGCTATAAGAAAGCAGGCTTTCCGAGTGTCCCAGAATTCTTGTGGTGTGTTTTCATTTTCATTTACTCCCAGGAAGTTAAAAAAATCTTTCTGGATTTCTTCTTTGTTCCATTCATTATTCAGTAATGAGTTGTTTAATCTCTATGAGTTTGCATATTTACTAAAAATTTGTTTGCTGTTTAAGTTTTATTGCATTATTATCAGATAGAATATAAGGAAAAGTTTCAACCCTTTTGAATTTGTAAAGATTTGTTTTGTGTTCCAGGATGTGGTCTATTGCAGAAAAGCTTCTGTGTGGTGCTGAGTAGAGAGTGTGTTCTTTGATGTTTGTGTGGAATTTTCTGTAGACACCTTTTAAGTCCATTTGACGTATGATGTCAACTACTTCTGATGTTTCTCTGCAACTTTTTTTTGTTCATATAACTTGTCTATTGGAGAGAATGGGGTTTTGATATTACCCACTATTACTGGATTGATGTTAGTCTGTGCCTTTCAATCCAGTAGTAGATTTTTAAAAATGAAATTGGGCAAACCAGAACTTTGTGCATATATGTTTAGTATAATCATGTCTTCTTGGTTAATCTCTTGATTAGAATGAATCTTTATCTCTTCTTATTAGTATAGATATTAGGACAGTGATGCTTACTTGCATCGTGGTCCCATTTGACTGGAGTACTGTGGAAGACTTAAGAACTTTATGGTCCCGAACAATTCAAGGGCTGAGAAGTCACTGCTTTTTCCTATGCCTCCTGGGGGTCCTTTCCTAATTGGGGAAGGATCTTTTCCATTGACCCTGCCTCTGCCTTGGGGCATATGTTCTTTCTCAGTCTGTAATTTTCATGGTCTCTGACCATTTAGAGCTCAACAGCAAGTACTTAATGCATCTACCCCTAAGGTATTGTTGGCCATGTATCATGCACCAGTATATGATCCTCCTCAGGTGGGGATATGGCTTGCTCAAAAGAAAAAAAAATATATATACTTGCTAATTTTTTTTCTTTCTGCACATACTTGGGCTGGCTAGCCAATGATGGGTAAGAGAGTTTTGGGCAATCGCTTCACCGACCTAAGACAGGCCTTCCAAACTTGATTTTGGAATAGCTTAAGACCGTTAAGGAGAGTATAATTGTGCTCCAACCTAAGACAGGCACAGCCCTCTTGTACTATTTATCAATTATTTAAAAAAAGGGGGGTTACTGATGCAGCCCCTTACAGATCAGCCATTTAGTGATTTATTTGTTGCTAAGCACTTGACCTACACCTGAGTGAGGCAGTTTGGCCTTTCACCTGGGACTTTCCATGCAGCTGGTACTTGCTGTGTTTTCCTGATTCTGGAATGAAGAGAAGGTGTGATTCTGCCACTCCTACTCGTTGTCTGATCCTGGAATGAAGTGAAGGTGTGATTCTGCTACTCCTACTAGTTGTCTGATTCTGGAATGAAGTGAAGGTGTGATTCTGCCACTCCTACTCGTTGTCTGATTCTGGAATGAACAGAAGGTGTGATTCTGCCATTCCTACTCGTCTGATTCTGGAACGAAGAGAAGGTGTGATTCTGCCACTCCTACTCGTTGTCTGATTCTGGAATGAAGTGAAGGTGTGATTCTGCCACTCCTACTCGTTGTCTGATTCTGGAATGAAGTGAAGGTGTGATTCTGCCATGCCTACTTATTCTCCCCCTATATAAACAGTTGGATCTTTAGTAAAGTTTGACACCTTGATCACATCTGACTTGACTTGGTGTCCCTCTCAGTGTTCTTTGTCTCTCCAGTTCCCAGCCCCCTGTACAGGTGGTACAGTCAGTGGTCTCAGGCAATGACAGAGTTGACAGAGTACTTTTTGTCCATCCTTTTACTCTAAGGTGTGCCTATCATTAAAACAAAGCTGTGTTTCTTGTAGACAACAGATAGATGGATTTTTTTTTCTTGATCCACTCATCCAGCCTGTGTCTTTTGATTGAAGAGTTGATACCATTGATATTTAAAGTTACTATTGAAATGTGTGTGCTATTTTTCATCAATATGTTGTTGAGGTTTTGGTTTTCTTGTTTGTGTTCTTAGTGGTATTTTGTGTCTTAATAATTATGGCTTTTATTTCTTTCCATGATCTCTGCTATGGTCATTCTTCTCTTCAGTCTGAAATATTGCTTCCTGTATTTCTTTAGGTTTGCTTTGTTGAGTATAACTTTTAAGGCTTTTTGGATTGTGGAAAGTTTTTCTTTCTTCTTCAATTATGGTGGACAACTTTGCTGGATTTTTTAGTTGAGGTTGACTGTCATGGTCTTTTAGGAAATAGAATGAATTGCTTCAGGATCTTTGGCTCAAAGTTTTCGTTGAGAAACCAGCTTCTACACTAATGGGTTTTCTTTAATGTGCTTCACTTTTTTTTTCTCTTTCAGCTTTCAATACACATTCTTTGTTATATCTACTTAGTGTTTTAAATATGATATGCTGTGGGGATTTTCTTTTTTATAAAATTATTTATTTTTGTTATTTATTTGTTTTTTCTTTCTTTCTTTCTTTCTTTCTTTCTTTCTTTCTTTCTTTCTTT
>CAJQZJ010032137.1:1659738-1679666 GCA_907164525.1 Lophiomys imhausi | reverse complement strand
TTTCTTTCTTTCTTTCTTTCTTTCTTTCTTTCTTTCTTTCTTTCTTTCTTTCTTTCTTTCTTTCTTTTTTGAGACAGGGTTTATCTGTGTAATAGCCTGGGATGTCTTGGACTTGCTTTGTAGACAATGCTGGCCTTGAACTCACAGCAATCTGCCTGCCTCTGCTTCCTAAGTGCTGGGATTAAAGGTGTGAGCCACCACTCCTGGCTGGGGATTTTCTTTTATTATTTTGTCTACTTGGTGTTCTGTGTGCTTCTTGTGTGTGTATGGGTGTGTCTTTCCTTCAGTAATCTTGTTGAAGAAATGGTCTATGCCATAGACTTGGGATTCTTCTCTTTCATCTATATCTATAATTTGAAGATTAATTTTCAGTGTCTCACATTTCCCATATGTTTCTTTCCTGTGTTTAGATTTTTTTCCCCATATATACCTTGCTTATTTGGTCTAGGTCTTCTATTTTATCTTCAAATCTTTATATTCTTTTTTTTTTTTTTTGGTTTTTCGAGACAGGGTTTCTCTGTGTAATAGTCCTGGCTGGCCTGGACTCACTTTGTAGACCAGGCTGGCCTTGAACTCACAGAGATCTACCTGCCTCTGCCTCCAAGTGCTGGGATTAAAGAGATGTGCCACCATGCCTTGGTCAAATCTTTATGTTCTATCTTCTTGATTCATTCTACTTGTAAGACTTTCCTTTGAGTTTTCTAGTTCAGTTACTAGGTTTTTAAAATCCATCTTCATTTTAGTTTGAGCCATCTTCAATGTTTCTATCTCCTTATTAAAATCTGTTCTCAAGTCCTGGATTGTCTTTGTCATTTCCATCACGTTATGTTTACTTTTTCTTGGGTATCACCCAGGCATTTAGTCTCCTTAAGCTTTTTTCTCCTTAATTTCATTCATTCTTTTTTTTTTTGATAAGCCTCCTTACATTTTTAAGGTTAAATTTTTTTCTATAATTTTTATTTCTTCAAGTTACATCTCAATCAAAGTCCCCTCCCTATTCCCCCCTCCAGTCCCACCCTCCCACCCTCAACCCCCATCCTCTTCCCTTTTTTTTAAAGTTTAAGGTATATCATATTTCCCCCTACAGTTTCCCCTTTCACTCCAACAAATGGCTCTTTCTCTTATAATAATAAATACAATACAAAACAACAGAGGTAATTAGGCCATAGTTATGAGGGTTATATGGCTTAGCATACATTCCCAATGTCCAGTCCATATGTATTTGGCACCTGACTTTAACATTCTACTATCTAACCATCTCCATGAGTTTAAAGTTCTATATCTAACTCAACATTCATACTAACTTGCAACACAATTTTAAAAGCATCTAGTTAGGTCTATAACACTCTCTTGACTCCTAAACAACTCAAAATTTAATTATGAGACTCTAGCTATCTATTCTTCAACCACCTCAAGACCTGAGAGGGATAAATATATCTGATTTTATAGGAAGTACAGGGCCTGCAGCTTCCAAAACTAAGAAATGACATACCAGTGGCTGCCTGGACAGTTCCCATTTTCTCTCCATACATTACAGCATCAATCTTCAGCCATTTGGCCCCATTTCTCTGACAGACATTGATTGTAGAGCAGGGGTTATGGGTTATGAAGGACTTGCCTACCCTGTCTTGGCAGAGCTAGGCTGTCGACTTACCTGCTTCCAAGTTTTGTCCTTTTTGGACAGCATTCTGTCTACAGTTGGAGCAAGGGGCTTTTCCTACCAAGAGATAGGCTTGCGACTAATTCAGTCATCTCCCACTGGAGATTCTTTGATGCTCATCTTCTACTTGGGGTAGAATAGGGGGTGCTTTCAGGAGTTGATATGTCTTGATATAAAAAAATCTAAAGTTGTGAAAACATCTTTGAATGCCATATTCTGCAGATCTCTTGAGGTTTATGAAGAGGCCCTATCTATCTCTTATATTAGGATAAGCAGATGTTGCTTGTCTCTTAGCAGCTTTATTTCTGATTAGCTTAGAAAATAGCTATAATAGGCTGTCATAGTATCTAACAAAATGACCGGCTTGCATAACTATTAGTTTGCATTTCTTAATTATCCTAAACAGTTTATGACAATTAGTAGTAAAAGACCAAAACATCACATTTCATTTTTTTTCTTTACCTCCTAAACCTTCCATCCCATTTCTCTGGGGTGGGGTGTCCTTATATAACAGTCCCTCATCTCAGTTGAGAGGTCGTATGAGGGCCAAGAGCCTCCTCATTCATTGGGGTCTATGAGGCAGTACCACCAGTGAGAAGTATCTCATTGCCCAGGAGAGAGAATAAAAAACAAACAAACAAATAAGCAGACACACAGATAAAGAAAGAATAAAAAATAGAAAAAATATAAAAGTATATATAAAAAATAAATAAATAAAAATAAAAAATAAAAAGTCTATGTCCAAGTTCCCTTTGGTGTGTTAGTTGTAGTATCGATACCTTCTACTATATAATTAAAATCCTACTATAAGTGAATAGATGCCATATGCATCATTCTGAGTCTAGATTAACTCACTCAGGATGAGCTTTTCTAGTTCCATCCATTTGGCTGCAAATTCCATAATTTCATTGTTCCTGGTATCTGAATAATATTCCATTGTGTACATGTACCACAGTGTTTTAACCCATTTTTCGGTTGAGGGACATCTGGGTTGTTTCCAGTTTGTAGCTATTGCAAATAAGGCTGCTATAAACGTAGATGAGGAAACTTCTTTATGATTCCATGAAGAGGCATTTGGGTGTATACCCAGAAATGGTATGGCGGGGTCCTGAGGCAAAGCTATTCCAAGATTTCTAAGATATCGCCAGACTGACCTCCATAGTGGTTGCACAAGCCTGCACTCCCACCAGCAATGGAGTAGGGTACCCCTTTCTCCAAATCCTCGCCAGCATGTGCTGTCATTTGAGTGTTTGATCCTAGCCATTCTGACAGGTGTGAGATGGAATCTCAGAGTCGTCTTGCATTTCTCTGATGATTAAGGATGTTGAGCATTTCAAGTGTCTTTCAGCCATTAGGGATTCCTCCTTTGTGAATTCTCTATTTAGCTCTGTCCCCTATTTTTTGATTGGATTATTTGGTTTCTTGGCATTTAATTTCTTGAGTTCTTTGTAGATTTTGGATATTAGCCCTCTGTCAGATGTGGGGTTGGTGAATATTTTCTCCCAGTCTGTAGGCAACCGTTTTGTTCGAATGACAGTGTCTTTTGCCTTACAGAAGCTTTTCAGTTTCATGAATTCCCATTTATTGATTGTTGATCTCAGGTCCTGAGCTGTTGGTGTTCTGTTCAGGAAGTTGTCACCTGTGCCAATAAGTTCAAGGGTTTTTCCCACTTTTTCTTCTAGTAGATTTAGTGTGACTGGCCTTATGTTAAGGTCTTTGATCCACTTGGACTTAAGTTTTGTACAAGGTGATAAGTATGGTTCTAATTTCATTCTTTTGCAAGTGGACATCCAGTTGGACCAGCACCATTTGTTGAAGATGCTGTCCTTCTTCCATTGTGCGGTTTTGGTTTCTTTGTCAAAAATTAGGTGGCCATAAGTGTGTGGGTCTATTTCTGGATCTTCAATTCGATTCCATTGATCTACTGGTCTGTTTCTATACCAATACCATGCTGTTTTTACAACTATTGCTCTGTAGTACAGCTTGAAATCTGGGATGGTGATATCTCCAGATGTTTTTTTATTGTACAGGATTGATTTAGCTATTCTGGGCTTTTCGTTGTTCCATATGAAATCAAGAATAGTTCTTTCCAAGTCTATAAAAAATTGTGTTGGTATTTTGATAGGAATTGCATTGAATCTATATATTGCTTTTGGTAGGATGGCCATTTTTATTATGTTGATCTTACCTATCCATTGGGAATGGGAGATCTTTCCATCTTCTAAAGGCCTCTTCCATTTCTTTCTTCAAGGGCTTGAAGTTCTTGTTGTATAGGTCCTTTACTTGCTTGGTTAGAGTTACCCCCAGGTATTTTATGTTGTTTGTGGCTATTGTGAAGGGAGTTGTTTCCCTTATTTCTTTCTCAGTCCATTTGTTTGTTGCATAAAGAAGGTCTTCTGATTTTTTTGAATTAATTTTGTATCCAGCCACTTTGCTGAAGGTGTTTATCAGCTGTAAGAGTTCTCTAGTGGGATTTTTTGGGGCTGCTTATGTATAATATCATATCATCTGCAAATAGGGATAATTTGACTTCTTCGTTTCCAATGTTTATCCCCTTGATCTCCTTTAGTTGTCTTACTGCTCTAGCAAGAACTTCAAGTACTATATTGAAGAGATATGGTGAAATTGGTCATCCTTGTCTTGTCCCTGAGTTTAGAGGAAATGCTTCAAGCTTCTCTCCATTTAATTTGATGTTGGCCACTGTCCTGCTGTATATTGCCTTTATTATTTCTAGGTCCGGTCCTTGTATGCCCGTTATCTCTAGAACTTTTAGCATGAAAGGGTGTTGGATTTTGTCAAATGCCTTTTCTGCATCTAGCGAGATTATCATGTGTTTTTTTTCTTTCATCTTGTTTATATGGTGAATGACGTTGATAGACTTTCATATGTTGAACGATCCCTGCATTCCTTGGATGAAGCCTACTTGATCATGATGTATGATACTTTTGATGTGTTCTTGAATTCAGTTTGCTAGTATTTTATTAAGTATTTTTGCATCTATGTTCATGAGGGAGATTGGTGTGAAGTTCTCTTTCTTTGTTGGGTCTTTGTGTGGTTTAGGAATGAGGGTGACTGTGGCCTCATAGAATGAGTTTGGCAATGTTCTTTCAGATTCTATTTTGTGAAAGAGTTTGAAAAGTATTGGTGTTAGCTTCTCTTTGAAGGTCCAGTAGAATTCCGTGCTAAAGCCATCTAGCCCTGGGCTTTTTTTGGTTGGGAGATTTTTAATGACTGTTTCTATTTCCTTAGGGGTTATAGGGCTGTTTAATCTGTTTATCTGATCTTGATTTAGCTTCAGTAGGTGGAATCTATCAAGAAAATTGTCCATTTCACTTAAGTTTTCAAATTTGGTAGAGTATAGATTTTTAAAGGAGGATCCAAATATTCTCTGGATTTCCTCAATGTCTGTTGTTATTTCTCCCTTTTCATTTCTGATTTTGTTAATTTGGGTTTTTTCCCTCTGTCTTTTAGTCAATTTGGCTAAGGGTCTGTCTATTTTGTTGATTTTCTCGAAGAACTAACTCTTGGTTTCATTGATTCTTTTTGTTTCTAAGTTGTTGATTACAGCCCTAAGTTTGATGATCTCCTGCCTTCTGTTTCTCTTGGGAGTGTTTGCTTCTTTTTTTTTTTCCAATTTACCCAGTTTAGCTGTTAATTCGCTAGCTAATATGAGCTGTCACAATTTTTTTTTTTTTGCTTTTTTAAAAAATATTTACTTTTTTCACAGAAATACACCTATTGACCAATTTCATGTGTTTAGCACTATGTTACATAGACTCATTGCGGTGCTTTAGACAATGCGTCAAATCATTATAATACAAAATAGAAAGTAACAAAGATCATAAAGTTATGTAATGTATAGTTAGAATACAAAACAAACTACAAAAAGCCCACAGGACTCCTTCCTAGCAGAATTAAAGATTATCTCATTGAAGACTTGTCGAGTTGATCCTTGAATAAATGTTACACATTCACATTATCACATACTTACACACACAGGTTTCACTGTAGTAATGCTATAGTACATTTGGTAAGAATAATTTAAATGTGACTCATTTAAATGTCAATGCAATTGGTAAGAATAATTTACAATATGCTTCTAGTGTGATCTCCCCTACTCTATGTTTACAATAGTATTACATGCACATTATCAGAATATACAGCAATTATACACTAAAATCTCTTCATCTTACTCTTTTTTTTTAAATACTTTATTTTTTTTTCTTCAAGTTACATCTCAGTAACAGACCCCTCCCTATTCCCCCTTTCTATCCCGCCCTTCCACCCTCTTCCCCCCAGAAGTTTCCCCTTTCAGTCCAACAGATGGTTCCTTCTCTTACAACAGTAAGTATTATACAAAACAATAGACATAAATATGCCACATTTATGAGAGTTAAATGGCCCAGTATACCTTCCCAATGTCCAGTTTATGCATATTTGGCCCCTGACTTTAACATTCTACTATCTAACCAATTCCATGAGTTTAAAGGTCTATATGTGACTCAACATTCATACTATCTTGCAACACACTTTTAAGAGTATCTTCTTAGATCTATAACACCCTCTTGATTCCTAAACAATTCAAAATTTAACTATGAGACTCTAGCTGTCTATTCTTCAACCACCTCAGAGACCTGAGAGGGATAAATATATTTGCTTATATAGGAAGTGCAGGGCCTGCAGCTTCCAAAACTAAGAAAGGACATACCAATAACTGCCTGGACAGTTCCCATTTTCTCTCCATACATTCCAGCATCAGTCTTCATTCAGCCTTTGGGTCCTGTTTGTCTGACAGACATTTGTTGTTGAGCAGGGATTATGAAGGACTTACCTACCCTGTCTTGGCAGAGTTGGGCTGTCAACTTCCCTGCTACCAAGTTTTGTCCTTTTTGGACAGCAGTCTGTCTGCAGTTGGTGCAAGGGGTTTTTTCATGCCAAGAGAAAGGCTTGCCACTAATTCAACCATCTTACAGTGGAGGTTCTTCGATGCTTATCTTCTACTTGGAGTAGAATAGGGGGTGCTGTCAGGCGCTGATATGTCTCGATATCAAAAATAATCTTGATTTAAGATAACATCTTTGAATGCCATATTCTGCAGATCTCTAGGGTTTTTGAAGATGCCCTATCCATCTCTTGTATTTAGATAAGCAAATGTTGCTTGTCTCTTAGCAACTTGATTACTGGGTAGTTTAGAGAATATCTGTGATAGACTGTCATAGTAGCTAACAAAGTGACATGTTTGCATGACTAGGAGTTTGTTTTAACTATCCTAGACCGTTTTAGACAGTTGGTATCAAGAGGTCAGAGCTTCACCTTTTATTTTTAAGTATCTCTAGGTATGATACCATTAGGAAGCGTTACCTTTAATTTTATATCAATATACAAAGATCTATTCAATTGTGGTTAAATATACTCTTAATTATGTATCAATATACCAAGATCAATGCCTATGTAACCCAATATAATCTTAATATTACGTCCATATGCAAGGGTCAATACCATTGTGGCCAACTATAATCTTAATTTTGTATCAATATACAAAGATCAATACCGATGTAATCCAATACAATCTTATTTTTGCACAATAAACAATGGTCAATACTACTTTAGCCAAATAAACTACTAATTTTGTATCAATATACAAAGGTATAAGGGACAAATTTCTTTTTGAAGGCTCTTAGTGCTATGATCTTTCCTCATAGCACAGCTTTCGTTGTGTCCCATAGGTTTGGTCCCATGTTGTGTCTTCGTTTTCGTTGGATTTTAAGAAGTCTTTGATTTCCTTCTTTACTTCTTCCCTGACCCAGTGGTCCTCTAGTAAAGAGTTGTTCAATTTCCATGCGTGTGTAGGCTTTCTGTTGATTCTTTTGCTATTGCAGTCCAGCTTTATTCCATGGTGGTCTGATAAGATACAAGGGGTTATTTCAATTTTCTTGTATCTGTTGAGGCTATCTTTGTGTCCAAATATATGGTCGATTTTGGAGAAGGTTCCATGAGGTGCTGAGAAGAAAGTGTATTCTTTTGTGTTTGGGTAAAACGTTCTGTAGATATCTCTTAGGTCCATTTGGTTCATGATCTCTGTTAGATTCATTATTTCTCTGTTTGGCTTCTGTCTTGATGATCTGTCCATAGTTGTGAGTGGGTTGTAACTGAACTTTTAAATTATTATTTATCACTTATTTATTTATTACTAAATTCACTTATAACAAACACCAACAATTTCTTAACTATTAATCCTATAAATTCCTAAACCCCTTTAACCTATCCACTAAACCTATTGATAATTATGACAACTACTTTCATAACCTTTTAGAATGATACAGTCTCTGGGGCAGGTCCTCAGTCATCAGGAACACAGTCTTTGTTGTAGATTCTTTAACGCACTTAGCAGTCCTTTTTCTGGATCTCTCAGATGCAGGTTCGTCAGGGTAAGTTGGTTATTGCAGTCTCACCTTAAATAAGGCTTCATGCTTTCTTCTCTGTGGGAGACCCCAGCCGTCTGCAGGCCAACTTACTTCTTTTGAATCAGGAACTCAGCTGCTCTGCCTCAGTCCTTAAAGCCAGGCACCGTTTCCTTTAGGCCACTGATCGGACAGATCAAACCCCTCCAGGCAAAAGCTGAGCCACAGGGTCCAGTCCTTGGCCTTTTGGTGTCTTGCTCAGGCTTTCTTTGCTCACCGGCTTCTTTCTGCTTCAGAGAGAGAGCTGGCCATCAATGGCCAGCCCTTTTTTCAGCAGGACTCTTGGAGCTCTCTAGCATCAGGGGCCTCTTTTCCTTCTGGGCTCCATGCACTGTCCTTAAATAGGAGGAACTCTGTTTCAGCTTAATTTGGGCTCCGCCCAATTAAAACAATGTCAGGCCAGATACTTTGTTTCTTCAAGTCCATTAAGTCTTTCCTGTTTTCCTGACTTCAACTTTGTTTTTCAGTCTATTGAGTCTTTCCTGTTTTTCCTGACTTCAACCTTGTTTTTCAGTCTATTAAGTCTTTCCTGTTTTTTCTGACTTCATGCTGATAATGCTGTTCATGCCCCGAATTAAGAGACAGTATCAGAAACCCCTATATATTTTCTAAATCTAATTTATCTAACCCCTACAGTGGGTTGTTGAAGTCTCCCACTATTAAAGTGTTTGGATCGATGTGCGATTTACGTTTTAGAAGCGTTTCTTTTATAAATGTAGGTGCCTTTGTATTTGGGGCATAGATGCTCAATATTGAGATGTCCTCTTGGTGTATATTTCCTTTAATGAGTATGTAATGCCCTTCTCTGTCTTTTTTTATTAACTTCAATTGGAAGTCTATTTTGTTTGATATTAGGGTGGCTACTCCAGCTTGTTTCCTGGATCCATTTGCTTGGAAAACCTTTTCCCAGCCCTTTACTCTGAGATAATGTTTATCTTCAATAGTGAGATGTGTTTCTTGTATACAGCAAAAAGATGGGTCTTGTTTACAGATCCAGTCTGTAAGTCTGTGTCTTTTTATTGGCGAGTTGTGTCCATTGATGTTGATGGATATTAGTGACCAGGGGTTGTTATTTCCCATTGTTTTGGTATAGCTGGTCGTCTTGTGTTTCTTTTTGTTTAGTTGCTGTGGAGGTTTCTATTTCCTCTGTTTTCTTGGGTGTAGTTATCTTCTCTGTGTTGGAATTTTCCTTCTAGGATCTTCTGTCGGGCTGGGTTTGTGGGAAGATATTCTTTGAATTTGTTTATGTCATGGAATATCTTGTTTTCTCCTTCTATGTTGATAGAGAGTTTTGCTGGGTATAGTAGTCTGGCTGGGCACCTATGTTCTCTCAGGGCTTGTAGGACATCCGTCCAGGCCCTTCTAGCTTTTAAAGTTTCTGAGGAGAAGTCAGGTGTGATTCTGATGTGTCTGCCATTGTATGTGACTTGGCCTTTTTGTCTTACAGCTTTTAATATCCTTTCTTTTTTCTCTACATTTGGAGTTTCTATTATTATATGGTGAGAAGAGTTTCTTTTCTGATCTAATCTGTTTGGTGTTCTGTAAGCCTCTTGGATTTTTACTGGCATCTCTTTCTTTAGGTTTGGGAAGTTTTCATCTATGTTTATTTGAATATATTTCCTGGACCATGGAGTCGGGAGTCTTTTCTTTCCTCAATGCCTATAATTCTTAGGTTCCGTCTTTTCAATGAGTCCTTGATTTCTTGGATATTGTGGGTGAGAGATTTTTTAGCTTTCTCATTTTCTTTGGATGTTGCATTGATTTCTTCCATTGAATCTTCCATGCCTGAGATCCTTTCTTCCATCTCTTGAATCCTATTTTTGGTATCAAATCCATCTTTCCTGTTCTCTTACCTTGATTCTCCATTTCCATTTTTA
The DNA here is from genome assembly GCA_907164525.1 of Lophiomys imhausi. Taxonomy (NCBI): domain Eukaryota; kingdom Metazoa; phylum Chordata; class Mammalia; order Rodentia; family Muridae; genus Lophiomys; species Lophiomys imhausi. The sequence goes on along the minus strand of CAJQZJ010032137.1, from coordinate 1,669,668 downwards.
ACTCTGACTGTGTTTTCTTTATTGTTTCCATTTCTATTTTCATTTCTTGAGTGATGTTATTTGTTTTGTACATTTCTTGCTCCAGTTTGCTTGTCTTTGTCTGGAAGTCTTCCATTGCCCTCTCTTTTTCTTGTTCAAGTTGACTCACCTTGTTCTGAAGTTCTCTAATGGTGTTTTCCATTGCTTTCGTATGTACAATTGTGGCTTCTTTGAATTCCTTCATAGATTTAAGTTCTTCTTGAAGGGACTCTATCACTTTCCATGATGTTGAATTGTCATGTGTTTCAGCTGTGGTGAGGTGGTTCGGGCTGGATGGAATAGCGTTGCTTTCTATTGTTGGAGTCATTTCGCTCTGTTGTTGTTGTTGTTGTTTTATTTGGTCTGGAGCCTCTGGCCATGTGAAATTTTTTAGCTGTCTTCTGGGCTTGGGTCCAAAGGGGGCGCTTTGGTGTAGGAGTCAAGTTGCCTTACTCCACCCTATAAGGTGAGTCCTTCAGTCCCATCTCCTAGGAGGAGACCTACCTATTTCAGGGGGTGGAGCTGTGTACAAGTAAGCTCTGGTTCCCCGCTGGAAGGGCCAGTACTAGTAAAAAGTCAGATATACAACAGTTTCAAATACTTCACAGTTTGCCCGGGCTTGGCTTCTATGGTGAGTAAATCTGTCTTCACCCCCAATAGCCTTGCCACTCCCACAGCCTGAAAACTGGCTAGTGACATCACTGCAGTGGGTTGCAATCTGCAGCCTGAAGGCACTTTCAGCCAAGCTGAGCTCACTTCCAAGGGTCGCAACCTTTCGCCAGATAGCTGCATTGTCTGTGCGAGGCCTGGGGGGGGGGCAGCAGAGTAGAGATTATCTCTACATGGGATCTGAATCTGCCCGCTGGGTATTAGATTGGAACTTACCCGGCGTGTCTCTCCTGTTGGGGGATGGGAGGATCCGGATTCCCAGATTTAGCGGCTTCCTTGTGTGTCCGAGAGTAGGAGGGAACGTCCTGCCCAGGGACCCCCAGTGGTCCCTGGGTAGTTGGGTGAGACCCAAGGCGGGGGGGGGGGGTCGAGCTGTTTGCACAGTGTCCTTCAATACTTGCCGCCTTGTGACTGTTAACCCTGAAATCAAAATACTTCCGCGCAGGCCACCACCATCTTGGATCATCAATTTCATTCTTTAAGTCTTCTTTAAACTTCTTGAATTATTTCAGTCAGTTTATTACTTTTTTAAAATTCTGTGTCATTTTCTATAAGACTGGTAGGTTTTAGATAGAAAATAGTGGCTTGATTTTTCATATTTGTTGGTATTTTGTGGTAGGATTTGGGCATGTGGACTTCTTTTGTTAGTTCTAAGTCTGACATGGCCAGAACAGGTTGTGAGAGAAGAGAGGATGTGTGGGTAGGTTCGGCCTAGAAGTTGGAATTGATTTGGGTACAATGGAGTCAGGTGGATATAGAGGACTGGGCTGGTATACAGGATGTGCTTCTTGGTCCAAGCCTGGAGTACTGGAGTGATCTTATTGGGTGGAATGGTTGGATATGGTGTGTGAGGTTCCTGTGGGTTGGGGAGGTGGAGAAGGTCCTTGCCAAAGCCTAGAGATCATTTGTGATATAAGCACTGGAGGCCAGAGTAGGCCGGAGAACTGGAAGTGGGATCTGGACTAGATCTGTTGGCCTTGGGAGATGTTGTGGTTAGTGAGGGAGACTCATTCTGCCAAAACCTGTAGAAGAAAGTGGGCTTTTACAAAAGGATTTGTTTATTTTTATTTTATGAATGTTTTGTCTGTATTTATGTCTGTGCAACAAATGTTTTCACTGCCCTAGAGGCTAGAAGAGGGTATCAGATCATCTGTAACTGGAATAATAGGCAGTTGTTAGCTACCATGTGGGTTCTTGGGGCATAAATCTGGTCTTCTGCAAAAGCCACAAGTGCTCATAGTGGATGAACCATCTCTCCAATCCCCACAGATATTGTTGAAGCATGATTTTTTACTAACCTGGAGCTCACTAAATAAGTCCAGGCTGCCTATTTATGGAGCCCGAGGAGGAGTTTGCCTGTCTCCACTTCTGTAGTGTTTGGATTACAAGTCTGCATTACCATGGTCAGCTTTCTTATGTGCGTTGGAGCTCAGGTCCTAAAGTACCTACATGGCAAATACGTACCTACAGAGCTATCTTCTCATTTTATGGCTGAGTTTTTGACTAAATTATGTCCAGATTATACAGTGAACAGCTGAGTTAGGTATTAAAAACGAAACAGTAGAGTAAGGACAGAACAAAAGTCTGGATGAAAGCTGGGTTGGGACCCAAAACGAACAGTGACCAATTCCAGACAGGAGGAGAGAGTTAACTAATGGGAGAGTCATGCAGATTCTTTTGGAAAGTGGTATAATGTCCCTGATGTGGCTTGTGTTAGGATCCTCAAAGGCATTACCTATCTTCTGACAGCACATTTCTGAGACTGTTTCCTACTGACCAATCATTTCACATCCAGGGGTAAATGAGGCATCCCAACCAGCTGCATGCCACTGCCTGGCTGGCACCAAGCAGCTGATAATGGCTCTGACACTAGAAGGTGAAGTGTCTGTGAAGGAAGAGTGCTTCATCATACCACACAGGCCCAGAAATCAATAAGTACTTGATGCCCTCATAAGTCCCCTTTGATGATGGATCCAATGCCACTAGAAGTACTTACATGCCTCAACAATGTTTGTCTTTTATGGAAGAAAAACAGCATTGCAAAATGAATGTTCCCAGAAAGCCAGAAGCTCTTGCTTTGTTTAGGGTAGGCACATGAAGAATAACACCAACCATGATTTGAAGGCTACAAATCCAGCAGCATCAGTGATATAGTGAGGGAAGGTATACTGAGAAATCTTGTTTGTGGGGAAAGGCAAAAGACAGAGATGTGTGTGGAGATACCCTGTGGAACACACTGCTCCACCAACTGAGCTACTGCCAAAGTCTCCCATAACTTAACAACAACAAACAAACCTGTCCCAGTAGAGAGATTTCAGATTCCCTACTTTCTAAACTCTCATTTTCTTGCTTGGTCAGTTCTCACCCCTAGTTGAGTTTTTGGTCCTTGTCCTCCTCTATTCCACCCAGCATTGCTATACAAAGTCATTTTCAATAGACATAATGCAAATTCAGCCCCTGAAACCCACTGCATTTTAATGAACTAGTATCATTTTACCCATTGGTCATTCCAAACTCTATCTTATTTCACTTCCTCAAAGATCATTGAAACTTTGGTTGGCTTTTTTTTTTTTTTTAATGTTCATAGCTTCAAGGGAGCTTTTCAAGTCGTGTACCAGTTAAGTAACTTTGGTTCATACTTTCTAGTACAGTCAAATCTTTCTGGCAGAAGAAGCAAAGGGCTCAGGCAGATTGTACATGTGTTCACTTTTGTATGCTTCCTGCCTACCTACTCCCTTTTGTTACCCACTTTCTCATATTGCTGATCCTCAGCTAGTCCATGGCTGTATCCGTAGAACCTCACTATCCAGGTCCAGTGTGTTTTCCAGTGAATTTCTGATGGCTGACTCTGGCCTTTCTTGGGATACTTCCTAGCTCACAAAGTATCTTTGTCACCTTTCTCTTACTGTAACCAATCATGTAATAAACTACAAAGATGAAAAGTTTGTTTTTACTCACAGGCTTGGAGGTTTCAGTCTATGATCAGTTGGACCTATTGATTATGAACTGGTCATCTCATGGCCAGGTTGCAAAAAGAGGAAAGATGAAGGACCAAGATTCCCCATCAACAATCAGAATACTTCCCACTAGGCTCTACTTCTTAAACTCTCCACTATTTCCCCAAAGCATCTATCTGTGGGGTAAGAATTAAATTCAACATGACACTATAGCATAAAATATCCTCACTTGAGTAGAGCCACAACTTGTGAACACAAACTTGGATGATGGGTTTGCCAATCCCAATCACCATAATGTTCATTGTAAGAACCCTTTTCCTCCATTCAACCCCCATGACTGGCTCTAATAATGTGAATAGTTCTCTAATTCTCAGATTTATTAAGCACCAATACAATTTGGGGACACTGTTTGAATCTCTGATTTGCAAGAGCAAGGTACAACTTTAGTTCACATAACTCAGTGCTACAATTATAAAATTGGACAAGGAAATTTGATGCTGAATTTCAACTTCTAGGTGAAAATCATTAGGCAGAAAAGTTTTATCATTAGTTGAATTTTCTTGTAGTGGCTGAGTTTAGCTGACCATGCTTTGGTGGCCTCCTGTGTATCTCATGCTATTTTTTTAAATTCAGTCTTCTGCCCAAGGATATAACTTCTTTGCTTGAAGATCATTTTATTTTTTTCAGTGATACTGTGAAAATAATGTTTAATTCATTTTATTCTTCAAAGTGCTGGTTCCTCCTTTCTCCTTATCCCTGTAGTGGGTGGTTGTTGCTACTGTTCTGTTTTTCCCTCAGTTTCAATGCTCAGGGTCCATCCATATCTTTTCCATGAAGCTCTCATTGATTGACCTTCATTCTCCTCTCTGTAGTGCTCGTTCAGACCTACAGCTTTGGACAGAGACAGTGGGAGTTTAATTCTAGCACAGTGTTTAGTGAATCACTTGGCATGGACATGCTTCATTTTCCTTACCCCTGAATTGGTACTTTAGAACACTTATCTAGGCTGTGGGAATTAATATGTGCAAAGCACTTAGTATTTACTGGTTGGCTTATGAACTGAGTCTGTCTTCACTCCTTCCATTTACTAGGGAAAACCCAAATTCTATGATATCACATACACAATTCCATTAAAATTCTACTTTTCTCAGAGCAGCAGCTGAGAGAGAATTCCTCTTCAAGTAGTCATGTTCAGTGTTCGTGCCAATCATGGGCTTTCTGTGTCCATTAGTCTGTCTTTGCCTTTCAGGCATGTATAATTTTACCTTCTCTAACTTTCATTTTCTGCTTGTTCCACCCTATAGTTTCTTCTCTTTTCTTTGAAAGGAAAGTTACCCAGTGCATTAGATTTATAATGCTACATGGTAAATTGTTCAAACTTCATGCAAGATAAGGTACATGTGTTGACTCTGTTGACATGACTTAGGAGTTACAACATGGTTGGTTTATCTGGATCTTCTGCTCAAGGTCTCATGAAGCTGTACCACGGTGCTGGCTGGGTTGTCTTTTCATTGGGAAACTTAGGGAGAAAATGGCTTGTGAACTCATTCAGGTTGTTAGAATTCATTTTCTTGAGAATGTGTGATTGAAGGCAGCGTCTCCCTGGTCCCATGCAACATAGCTATTTAATGACAATTGTTTGCTTCATCAAGGCAACAAGAAGTATATCCCATTCCAGTTTGCTAAGGTAGCGCCATATGCTATAGCATAAATATTGAAGTGGCATCTTATCAATAACCTTTCCATATTCCATTTGTTGGAAGTAGTCACAGGCCTATCCCTTCAGTATCAAAGGGGAGGATGTTTCAGAACATTTGTGGATATCTTAGGGGCTGGTCACATGACAAGATTCAGGGTACAACATCAAAGGCATACCAAACTCTTCCATGACTTCATCTTGTTAATTCTGTAAGCAAGATACCAAAATATGGTCCCATGTTTGGCATTCTTAGAAAGATTTGACTGTACTAGAAAGTATGAACCAAAGTTACTTAACTGGTACACGACCTGAAAAGCTCCCTTGAAGCTATGAACACTAAAAAAAAAAAAAGCTAACCAAAGTTTCAGCGATCTTTGAGGAAGTGAAGTAAGATAGAGTTTGGAATGGCCAATGGGTAAAATGATACTAGTTCATTAAAATGCAGTGGGTTTCAGGGGCTGAATTTGCATTGTGTCTAATGAAAATGACTTTGTATAGCAATGCTGGGTGGAATAGAGGAGGACAAGGACCAAAAACTCAACTAGGGGTGAGAACTGACCAAGCAAGAAAATGAGAGTTTAGAAAGTAGGGAATCTGAAATCTCTCTGCTGGGACAGGTTTGTTTGTTGTTGTTAAGTTATGGGAGGCTTTGGCAGTAGCTCAGTTGGTGGAGTGGTTTCCTTTTCTGCACAAAAGCCTCATTTGGTCCCAGAACTGTATAAACAGAGTGGTGGTGCATGTCTGAATCCAGCATTCAGGAGGTAGAGGCAAGAAGACCAGAAGTTCAAAGTTGTCCTGGACTATATGGTGAGTTGGAGGTCAGCCTGGGCTATATAAGAGCAAATTTAAAAAAAAGAAAATAAAACTCAAAACATCTCAACAAACAACAATAAAACTTCAGTTATGAGCAATTCTCAGTATCAAAAAAGAACATATAATACTATAGTAGGCAACCACCTATACCCAATCATATTATTAGAGGGTAAAATTTTCATTTATTTCCTTCAGATACTCTCTTTAAAAATAGTTAAAAACACATGCTCCATCTGATCTCTTTCCTTTATTTTCTCGTAATGAAGATTTGAGTTATTATCTTATCTGTTTAACTGGGTCAATAAGTACAAACTTAGAATGTCATTTGGAAAGAAACTGAATTTCTTAACACTCTCATTAGCAAGTAAGAGATATAAAGAAATGCAAAAGGAATTGGAACAACCTTTGAGGACAGTGACTAATGCCTGTATGGTTTGCTGCAACATTAATGGGTCTGATTTCAGAGCAGGCATTAAAATGCTTAGATAGCCACTTGGCTTAAAAGGTTAAGGGCAGAAAAACAAAAGCATTCTTTTGTGGAGGAGTTGAACTGGAAGGCAGAGGGAGTGCTTGTGTAGCAAGAGTTAGAAGAGATAATTGTTCATTAGGGAGTGTAAAGTATGCTGTGTGAAAGCACAGAACTTCCTTAGGCAGCTTCCTGCTTTCTCCCTATAATAGACATTAAATTTCTCTTTCCTCATTTAGAATGAATTCTGACTTTTGCTCTAAAAATTCCTTCCTGGGTTTCTTTGGTCCCTCACCCCCCACCCATTTGAATTTTCACTGAGTCAGTGTAAGTTTGTTATGGACTGAGAGTTCATGCTCACTTCTTCTGTTGAAGTCCTAACTTCTGAGTGATGGTGTTGGGATGTGGAGCTTTTGGAGATAATTAGGTCATGAGGGTATACCACTCATGAATGGGCTTAACAGCCATGTGAGATGAGATTTTCCTCCTTCTCCCCATCAGTACTGTCTACTATGTGAGGGCACAACAAAGCATCTACACACCTGAAAGAAAGCCCTCAGTAGACCTTATCCTGTAGTAGATCTTGACCTCAGATATCCTAGGCTCCCAATGTAAAAAAAATTCTGTTTAAGTCTTCAAGTCCATGGCAGTTTATTACAGCAGACCAAGCTGAATAGAATAACCATTAAGATAGAGTATAAATTATTCCTCATGTAAAATGCTCTTAATGTACAAGCTCTTAGAAAATATATTGTACATAGAAACTAAGAACTTACTGAATTAAACATTTACATGAAAATGCCTAGGATATATTTATTGTGATTGACATGTATTATGCTTTATTAACAAGCATCCCATAAACCATGAATTTGGATGTCAGTGCAATTATTCTTTCTTGGGTTTGTGGTTATTGTTCATGTGCCAACTTACTTTATTTGGTCACAGAATTTGACAGATAAGGATTTTGTATATGTAGGGGTCAAGATCACCTTCAGATTGAACTGTGACATTTACCAAGTCAAAGCCACATGCCTCAGACTAGTCTTCTGAGGAGCCTGTTACTTAAATGTCTCTAAAAGTAGTTCAGTGGTGGAGTATTTGTGTATTAAGTATAAATCTCCTGGGTTGATCCCAGCTCATAAAAGTAGACAAAACTCCCAAACTACCAAGAAAAACAAATAAACATCTCCAACAAGAGAAAGAAAGTAGACATGTAAGTTTGGGGAGTTATTAGGTTGGAATGGGTTCTAAATGTAGTTATGCTGTTATGTAACAGAACTGCAGAATTAATTCCAATATATGGTGGGAACCATATACACACTGCGTAGCTTCTTTGTAATTGCTTCTCTGACACTCTGAAGAAGCAAGGCATATGTGTGGAAAGATGTACTTTCATGGTATTTGTGCACACTAGTGAAACACTCCATTTCTTCTGGTGGAATGGTAAACTTGAATCCCTGGATGAGGGCCTGGGAGTTGTGGAGTATGTTTGTACCAGGGAAAGACCCGAAATGCTCCTTAATAATTGGTTAGTAAAGAGGGCATGAAAAACTTGTTAAATGTATTAACTCATTAGAGATATCTGTAGGTTAAGTCTGTGTGGGTTGCTATCATTGAAAAGGATGCTACAGATTGGGGGATTTCCATGTGATTCAATGTCATGGAAATTACCTGTGAAGGTACTGCTGGAAGTGGGGTCTGATAGTGATTGTGAGTGTTCAACGTGAAGACAAGGAAGAAAGCCTTGACTCTTCTCCAGACGAAAAATGATTCAACTTTCAGAATGTTCTACCGCATGCAGTTTCTAAATCGCTAAATGAGGGGGACTAGAACTTCTCTTTCCTCTAAGACAGAGCTCTCCTTTGTCAGGAAAGATAGTTAAGTCTTGGTGAATTAGGTCTTATTCCCACCTAGAGTTAAAATGAGGATTCCATACAGAAAAAGCACACAACTATAAGGAAAGGCATAGGATTTGAAAGGTAGAACATGATACCATTCACCCCATACACAATTCTGTTCTCAAGGCATTCATTAAACTGTTCTGATGTGTGAGTCATGGCATGGTGTACTGGTAACATGAAAAGGGACAAACTTTCATTCTTCTTCTACCTTGTTAGGGCTGTTTCATCAAAATGCTATAAAATAGGAATAAACAAGGGTGGTCTGAGGAGGAGTCCAAGTTCCCAATGAGGCCAGAAAGAGTTTTCTCAAAGAGGGTAGCATTTGAACAGAGTTTTGAATTATGAATCTGTTAATAAATTTTATTAATTAGTTTATTAAAAAGACAGAAAATGGTAAACAGCCAGACTATAAATTTCATATACCAGGGTGTGTGCAATATGGCTTTCAAAGATTGGTAGGAACAGAAATTCCAGAAAGTCATGCATGGCTTACTTTTCACTTCATCCTGTAGAGACTGGTGGCTTTTTGGAATGGAAGATAGAAGACTGGGGTAAATTTCAGAGTATGGAAGATCAGTTGGAAATTTATTCTAGTCATTTTGATGAGAAATGATAGGGTCTTGGGACTCAGGCAGAGGACCAGTGTGTCCACAGCTTTTCTGACTCTGTGGAACACGGTTTCATAAAACTAACCAGGACTGCATTATTTCTTTATTGTGTATTTGTGTACGCATGTGTTTGTGTGCATGCGAATGTGCATACATGTGTCCCAATGTGCATGTGAAGGTAAGAGGATACCTTGCAGCACTCAGTTCTTACCTTTCACCCTGTGTGTTCTGAAGGTAAGAGGATACCTTGCAGCAGTCAGTTCTTCCCTTCCACCATGTGCATTTTGTGAACCGAACTCAGCTCCTCAGGCTCTGCTGAACCTAGACCTGCTGAGGCATCTTGCCAAGCCAATAATTAATTTTGGGGGAGGGAATGATGTGTTTTGTTTTAAACGTCTTAAATTAGTTAAACATCTTACGATGTTTACTGTGAAATAAAACATGACTGAGGTCTAAAGGAGAGAGATTTGGTATAGATGGTCAACAATGTGCATATTTTAGAGTCACAAATCTGAATAAACGTGCTTAGGAGAAATGTGTCAGAGAAGAGAATTGGCAAATGTGAACCAGGGAATCCTGGTATAGAGAGGGGGTGTCAGAGGTTGGAGGGGGAGGGAAAGGAGAGGGAAGGAAAGAATGAGGAGAAGGGAGAAAGAAGGAGGGAGGGAGCAAGGAGGGAATGAGGGAGGGAAGAGAGAAACAGAGAGAGAGGGAACACACACACACACACACACACACACACACACACACACAGAGAGAGAGAGAGAGAGAGAGAGAGAGAGAGAGAGAGAGAGAGAGA
>CAJQZJ010032137.1:1630853-1641366 GCA_907164525.1 Lophiomys imhausi | reverse complement strand
AAGTGTTTCTTTTACGAAAGTAGGTGCCTTTGTATTTGGGGCATAGATGTTCAGTATTGAGATTTCCTCTTGATGAATATTCCCTTTAATGAGTATATAGTGCCCTTCTTTGTCTTTCTTCATTAACTTTAGTTGGAAGTCTGTTTTGTTTGATATTAGGATGGCTACTCCAGAGCTTGCTTCCTGGGTCCATTTGCTTGGAAAACCTTTTCCCAGCCCTTTACTCTGAGGCAGTGTCTATCTTTCGTAGTTAGATGTGTCTCTTGTATACAGCATAAGGAAGGGTCTTGCTTGCGGATCCACTCTGTAAACCTATGCCTTTTTATTGGGGAGTTGAGTCCATTGATGTTGATGGATATTAGTGACCTGGGGTTGTTATTTCCCATTAGTTTGGTATAGGAGGTGGTCCTGTGCTTCTTTTGGTTTAGTTGCTGATGGGTTTTCTATTCCCTTTGTTTTCTTGGGTGGAGTTTTCTTCTCTGGGTTGTGATTTTCCTTCTAGGACTTTCTGTAGGGCTGGGTTTGTGGGTAGATATTGCTTAAATTTGATTTTGTCATGGAATATCTTGTTTTCTCCATCTATGTTGATAGAGAGTTTTGCTGGGTAAAGTAGTCTGGCTGGGCATCTATGATCTCTCAGGAGTTGTAGGATATCTGTCCAGGCCCTTCTAGTTTAATGTTTCTGGGAAGAAGTCAGGTATAATTCTGATGGGTCTGCCATTGTATGTGACTTGACCTTTTTCTCTTACAGCTTTTAATATTCTTTCTTTGTTCTGTACATTTGGTGTCTCAATTATTATGTGGCTAGAGGAGTTTCTTTTCTGGTCTAATCTGTTTGGTGTTCTGTAAGCCTCTTGGATTTTTATTGGCATCTCTTTTTTCAGGTTTGGGAAGTTTTCCTCTATGATTTTGTTGAAGATATTTCCTGGACCTTGGAGTTGGGAGTCTTCTCTTTCCTCTGTACTTATAATTCTTAGTTTCTGTCTTTTCATTGAGTCCTTGATTTCTTGGATATTGTGGGTGAGAGATTTTTTAGCCTTCTCATTTTGTTTGGATGTTGTACTGATTTCTTCCACTGAATCTTCCATGCCTGAGATCCTGTCTTCCATCTCTTGCATCCTATTGTTGATACTCACATCTGTAGTTCCTGTTCTCTTCCCTTGGTTCTCCACTTCCTCTTTTAACTCTGTGTTTTCTTTATTGTTTCTATTTCTATTTTCGTGTCTTGTATGGTTTTGTTCATTTTGTACATTTCTTTCTCCAGCTTGCTTGTTTTTGTATGAAAATCTTTCATGGCTCTTTCCTTTTCCTGTTCAAGCTCTGTCACCTTGGCTTGGAGCTCTTTAATGGTGTTGTTCCTTGTTTTGATTTGTAGAATTGTGGCTTCTTTGAATTCCTTCATAGATTTAAGTTCTTCTTGCAGGGACTCTATCACTTTCCATAATGCAGAATTGTCAATGTTTTCATGTGTTTCTGTTGGTGTGTGGTCATCGGAATTGGATGAGCTAGGATGATTCTGCTTTGTTGGAGTCATAATTCCTTGATTTCTATTTTTTTTTTTTGACCTTTCGCCATTGGATGCATTTAGCTGTCTGTTTTCTGTGCTTGGAACCACAGTGGATGATTTGGTGCAGGGGACGAGATACTTGGCTATCTGTCGTTGCTTACAGGGGGATTTCAAGGTCACTGTGGTTTTAATTGCCTGAGGCACTGTGAGCTGGCACAGCCTATTCCCAGGTTGTGAGTAATGGACCAGGATTGTTTCACTGCTCCCAATTCAGACTTCCCTATGTTGCACTCTGAGTTATCAGCCTGCAATGGTTCTGATGGTATGGGCCTGTTTGCCCAGGCACAGATTCTGTGGGCTCTTTGTCATCACGGAGGCTGACAGGGTCTGGCTCCACACCTAATATGTCTGGATTTTCCAGGATACAGCTATGGTCCCGATTTCTGGTTTCTCTCTAGGCTTCTCGCCACAGGGCTTGACTCTGTGCCTGATTCCCTTCCTGTCTGCGCCGCCATGGGTCCCGTGGGTACCCCAAGCCCCGGATCCTCCGGCTGCCTGAGTGGACCTCTCGTCCCAGCAGCTCAGCCATGGGTGCACAGATCCCTGGCCCCGCCCACGCCTGTCTCTCTCCCCAGATGACCTTCCGTGGACTGGTGGGGATTTGGCCCTGCCAGCCGTGCTCCCTCCCCAGCTGCGCTACCGTCAGTGTGCGGGATTCGGCCCCTCCCGCCCGCCTTTGTGTTCCCAGCTTCCCGCGCTCTCTCGGAACTTCCCATCCTCCGCTTCACGAGCGGCTGCGGACCACCCGCTGAGTCCCCTGTTTGTTCCTTGCTAAGCCTTCCACTATCTCGCAAAGTTTTTTAAGTGGGTATAAGTTCAACCTGATGTGTGGGGATCCCAATAGGCCAGCGATCTATGGCCAAGTGGACCCTGATTCTGCCTGCTGTAAGGTGGGATCGATCTTACCAGGCGCCTCTCCAAATGGGAGTTCCTGAATCCCGGATTTAGTGGCTGTGAGAGATGGGGAGAGCCTTGCCCTGGGACTTTTAACAGTCCCTTGGGAGCTGTGAGTGTTCCTGGGGGGGGGGGGGTCTAGCCCCTCCGGTTTTTGCACAGTGCCCAATAACTCTGTGTTTTTTATGGCTCTTTTTCCCCCGCGTTCAAAATGTGTCAGTGTAGGTCGCCGCCATCTTGGCCAGCCGTAATTCTTTTTTTTTTTTTAAAAATTAATTAATTAATTTATTTTTGGTTTTTTGAGACAGGGTTTCTCTGGGTAGCCCTGGGTGTCCTGGGCTTGCTTTATAGACCAGGCTGGCCTCGAACACACAGAGATCTGCCTGCTTCTGCCTCACTGAGTGCTGGGATTAAAGGCACCACCACGTCTGCCTTAAAAATTTATTTTGAGGACATGGTCTTGCCAGATATTCTGGGTGGTACTTGAACTAGTGAATGCTGGGATTGTAGTTGTGCTAGTCATTGATGTTTGAATGGCTAATGGTGAAATTTCTCAATTCTTTTAGGACTAGAATACATTTTTCTTCACATTTGAGAAAGCTAAATGATGGAGAGATTTTGGGAAGTTTTTAAAGTTTTCATGTGAGTTTTTAACATTTTCAACATGTTTCATATTTAATTGACCATACAAGAAAATTTGTATTATTTAGTTAATGTTATTACGTGATTATTTGATAGCCACTTTATTTTTTGGCACATTAATCTCATAAAGTGGTGGTATTAGTTTATGAATACTTATCTTTTTTTTTTTGGTGTTTTGAGACAGGGTTTCTCTGTGTAGCCCTGGCTGTCCTGGACTCACTTTGTAGACCAGGCTGGCTTTGAACTCACAGAGATCTGCCTGCCTCTACCTCCTGAGTGCTGGGATTAAAGGCATGCACCACCATGCCTGGCGAATACTTATCTGTTAAGCTTTGCATGATTGCTGAGTTGGGTGGGGTCTAGGACAAAAGTGAATGAGTCTATTTATATGAGAGGTATTATATAGAATTTAAGTTTCAACAAATGAGGGAGTTGAGAATATTCAGTTGTGATTATTCTAAACAAGAAGGGAATAGTTAACATTCTAGTGTTAGGGAGATATTATATAACTAATAATTGAGTACTGTGTTAGTATTACTTTCATGGTTTCCACTAAAGCACATAAGATTCTTACAAACTAGCAGAGTATTAGGCAATTTTAAAGATTAGGAGACAGGTAGTTTCATCTTTAAGAGAGCCAAGACAGGAGATCAGGGTTATGTGTAAAGGGAGTTAGATTAATATGAATTAGATTTAGTAAATATCTAGGGGCTTTTGATACAGTCTCTTAATATGGGTCATGAAGATCAACTTGTCTGTGGACAATTGACATAGCAGCATATGGACTAAAACCAAAGTTTAGGGCCTGGCATTGTTTTCAGCTGCTAGTAGCCTTATGAAGTGGGTGGAGCCCAGATTAGCCTGAAGCTGGTGAAACAAGGAGAGACCCTATTTAAGGATGAAGTGGGTGAAACCCAAGAATTCCCATTCTAGAGAGTTCTTAAGCTAGAGAGGACGAGATGCAAAGCAGTTTGTATCATCTGATGGAGAAAATGCTGGTGCACTGAAAAGCTGATTTCCAACAGAGCTGAAAAATTACAGCCAGCTCTCCCTGAGGCAGAAAGAAGCTGATGAGCAGAGAAGGCCTCAGTAAAGCAGCAAAAGGCCAAGGACTAAACCCTATGGCACAGCTTTTGCCTAAAGGGATTCCACCAGTTCTAACAGTGGCCTGAATGGAACTGTGGCAAGCCTTCAAGACTGAGGCAGAGTGGCTGAGTGGTATACAAACTGAATAAGTTGGCTTATAAACAGCTGAGGCCTTCCAGAGAGAAGAAAACCTCAAGCCTCATTTAAAGTGAAATTGCCATAGCCAGTTTACCCTAAAGGACCTGGGTCTGAGATATTCTTGAAGGAAGACTGTTGACTAAGTGCCTTAAAGGATGGACTCCTGAGGTGTTCCTGATGACTGAGGACCTGCCCCAGAGATTGTGTTCCTGATGGCTGAGGACCTGCCCCAGAGACTGTGTTCCTGAAAACTGAGGACTTGCCCAAGAGACTGAGTTCTTAACGACTGAGGACTTGTCCTAACAACTAGAATTAGTTGTTGGATAGTAGTTGTTATAGTTATTAATAAGTTTGGTTGTTAGGTAATAGGGGTATTAGTCATTCTTAGGGCTAGTAGTTAGGTAAGTGTTTACATGTGTTATATGTGCATATAGTTATTAATAAATATATATTGGATATTTAAAAGTTTCATTTTCAGTTATGGACAAGAAAGGACATGTTCCTTTATTGTTCTAAACTGTCTAAAGAATGATTATTCTTTGATGTATAATCTTTGATACCTATTTCTGGGCTTTGAAGTCTCTTTCAGATTCACTGATGTTAACATGAAATTTACTGTTTTTTATTTTTATTATTTTTTCTTTCTTTGATATTTATTTTTTGAAAATTTTATATAAAATTTTTAGCCTTCCCAATCTCCTCCCAGATCATTCCCTATCCCCACCCACCAAATTCATGTTCATTCTCTCTTAAATAATGAACCAAAAACCAACCAACCAACCAACCAACCAACCAACTGACTAACAGACCAACAGATCAACCAAAACAAACAAAATCCAAAAGCACACACACACACACACACAAACACACACCATGGCATCTGATTTGTGTTGGTCAACTACTCCTGAACATAAGGCCTGCCCTAGAGTGTGGGTATCTGAGTGCAGTGATTTTCAAGTTTCCTAATGCTGTGACCCTTTAATACAGTTCCTTAATGTTGTGGTGATCCCCAATCACAAAATTATTTCATTGCTACTTCATAACCATAATTATGCTGCTGTTATGATTTGTAATAATATATTATGCTGAATATATAACATTATATTGAATATAATGTAAATATCTAATATGTGACCCCTGTGAGATGGTTGTTCTGTTTCCAAAGGAGTTGCAACCCACAGAATGTGAACCTCTGTCTTAGTTAGTGTTTTAGTGCTGTGAAGAGATACCATGGCCATGGCAACTCCTACAAAAGAAAGTATTTAATTGGGGCTAGTTTACGGTTCCAGAGGTTTTTTCCCAATATTATCATGACTGCATGCAGACAGACATATTGCTGGAGGAGCTGAGAGTTCTACATTAAAATCCATAGGCTGTAGGAAGAGAGAGCCACTAGGCCCGGCTCTAGCATTTGAAATCTCAAAGCCCACCTCCAGTGGCACACTTCCTTCAACAAGGCCACACTTTCTAACCCTGTCAAGTAACACCACTCTAATGACTAATCATCAAATATATGAGGGCTATTTCTTTTCAAATCACTACAGTGGTTGCTATACCTGGTGTCACTATATTGAAGAAAACTTATTTCCTCTCTCCCAAGACCTCTCAATTGCAAATAGATTCTTGACTAGCGGTGGACTTTGTGTCCAGTTCCCCTTCTCCATGCTGTAATTTTGGCTAACTTGGGCTTGTGATGGTCTTGTATGTGCTGTCACAAAGTAGGACACAAAGCAAGCTTCAACAAATATAGGAAAATTGAAATATCTTGCATTTACTGTTTTAAAAAGAAATGTCTTTTAGCTTTTATTTGGAAATAATTTTTCCTTTATAGTTAGGAAAACACTTCAGCACTATCTATTTTTATTTATTTTATATGTGTGAGTGTTTGCCTGAATGTATGTTTGTTCACAACTTGTCTGGTGTCCTTGGAGGTCAGAAGAGGATGATGGACCCTTGTAACTGCATTGATCTTTGAGAACTGCAGGATATGTGCTTGGAATGGACACCAGGTCCTCTGGAAGAGCATCCAGTGCTCCTCAACCACTAAGCCAGCTCTCTAGCTCCTACAAAAATGTTTTAAAAAGCAGATTGATACTAGCATTTTAAAATTGTAATATTGTATGAAGAAATTATAATATTGGATGAATGTTGACAGAGTCAGTAGCCATAAGAACAAAGATTGTGTACTTTGAAGATTACATGAGCCTTCAGTCCACTTGAAATTTCTAAGGAAATGTTTTGATATATTTGAATGTATTCAGTTAAAAATGAAAATACATTTTCCTTTCTTTTCACCCAAGAAACATTTATAAAATTGTAAGTCAATTTTTCACTCCAATGACACTGAAGTACTTTACACCTTTCAGGAGGCAATTTATTCATAGCTAAATTATTACTTAAATATCAAACTTTGATTTTCATTTTTTACTTATCAGTTGGTAAAGCAGTTGATAAACTTATTTGAAAAATACAATAACTGATACAGCTTGACATTTCATAATGGTTTTCAATCTTTTATATTAGAAGTAATACAAATTATGTTCATTTTTTTCTGATACAACTGTTGAATTAACTGACATTATATTAAATAGTTTTAATAGTTTTCAGCTCTGTTTTCCTTTTGATGTTGAGAGAGTTGTCACAAAGGAGACCTGACAATAGATTGTTGTTGAGGTGCATGGTGGTCGCTTGGGTTTCCTTTCCAGAGATCTTTGAGTGACTTGTACACACTTGCTACTTTTGAGTGATCTTAAAGAATGTGCTTGTTATTTTCTTCACTCTTGAAACTTTTATGGAATGGGGAGTCCTTATGGAATGCTGTATGAAGATAGTCATTGATATTTTATTAAAGATTTGAAAGTTTGGGGTTTTGATTCTCTTTCTTTCTAAACTCTGAGTTTGAAAGTAATTTAAAAATGAAACAAAAGACTCTGCAGGGACTTTTCAGCTTGTTGGCTTACCAATAATGTTTTGAAAAACCTTATTCTTATTAAGCACTACAGTTTTTAATTAGATTTCAATAGCCTCTTTTCTGTCTGACACTTTGTAAGTAATGGTTTATTTGTACAACTGGAACACTATACTTCACTGTGGTTTAATATTGTCTATCTTAGCACAGGCAAATAGCATTTAAAGCAGTGCTTTGAAGAACATGGCCCCGAAGAACAGCCTTTTTAGTGGTGCAGAGAAATGATTTTGAAGTGACATTAATTCTTTATTGAAATTCTGTTGGGGAACCTTATAATGGTTCAGTAATTTTGTTTTCCTTTTGGGAAGAAGACTTCCAAGCTATGCTTTTTGACATTCTTTAGGCATATCTACACTTTTAGATTGCTCTGTTAGTTCAAAATAACCCGATGTCTTAACATTTTAAAGTTTTGTACTAACAGTTTCCAATTACATTCTTTCTGAAAACCTTGTTGGACATTTTTCTGTGATCACCATATGTCCTGCAGATTTCTCACAAGGAAACTGCCTTAAGGCCACAACTTTTCTAATCTATTTTAATTTCTTGACCCCATGCATTCCACATTTGATTATTCTGTTAATTCAACTTAGAATTGCATTTAGAATTTCTTAAATTTGAGAGAACTTTGTTGTTTAGAAGTTAATTTTCAAAAATAGAATTGAAGCTAGGTGGTATGTTGTTTAGTAGCAGAGCACCTGCCTAGCATGTACAAGGCCTAGCATGCACGAAAGTAAACACCAGGTAGTTTTCAGTCGTCAGATTAAACAAATCAAATAAATGTATGGTTTAATTTTTCTCTCTGTCTTTTCCTAGTTGGTCATTTAGTCTTTTAGAAAGCCAAAGTATTTGTTATTGCCTTAGAAATGTCATGTGACTTTGTCCTTCTAGGCCGTCTGTTAACATTCCAATGACACCTTCATTGAATGTTACTTCATCACTGGCATAGTTAGCCAATAGTTCTCTGACAGTGCTAAGACAGCAATAATTTACATATTTTTCTTTTAAACTAAGTTTCATGTGATTCCAGGGCCATCTGTGTGGCTTTCTGCTTTACACAGCATTGGCTGGACCTTCTTAGGTGGGTTTGTTTACTTACACTAGAGTCCAGGGAGACATCAGTCACATGTTAGATATCTGCTAGGGATGACTCAGCCTTTTTAATTTTCTAGTAATGTCTGTGGGAGCCTGAGTTTGGAACATCAGTCCTTTTGTATTGGTCAGAGCATGACACCAGTTTCAAAGTGATGGAAACATACTCTACTTCTGTTGAAAGGAACAGCAAATACAATTCTAGTGTATTTTAGATGCATGTTCTCATTAGATGTGTAAGTTGCAATTTTAAGGAAACAATGGTTCTGTACACATGATGGCAAAAACACAGGCAGCAAGAAAAAAACAGATGTCAGGTTTAACAATAGTTAAAGACAGTGCATTATCAAAAAAGACAAGCTACAGAATGGGAAAGAATAGTTGATGATTATGCATTTGACAAGAGACTTTTATCCAGAATAAATAATCTTATGCAACTTAACAAAAAAGTGAATAACTTAGTTAAAAAATGGGCAAAGACTTAAATAGATATTTCTCCACAAAAGTTATCTGAATACCAACTAAACACATAAAAAGATGCTCATCATTAGGTACTAATGAGATTCAAATAGAAACCACAAAAATATAGTAGTTGACATATGTAAAAAAATTGACTAGGATCTAGAGAAGTTGGAACCCTTGTATAACAATGTTGCAAATGTGAAATGGTGTAGTCCTTACTTAAAATGTTAAACACAGAGGTGCCATGTCACTTAGTAATTATACTTCTTGGTATACATGATTCCCTTAAGGAACTGATATCAGATATTAAGCACAAACTGGCACACTCATAGCTTTACTGTTCACAAAATCAAAAAGTAAAACCAACCAAACTAATCAGTAACTGATGAAGGGACATATACAAGAATATTATTCAGACATATAAAGGACTGAAATAGTAATATGTATACTTTGGCATGAACCTTGAGGTCATAATGGCAAGAGGAAGAAGCCAGACTCAAAGACTTGGATTGTTGGTTGAATATTTGAATGAAATATTAGGAGTAAGTAACATAGGGACAAACAGTGAGTTGGTGATTGACAGGGATGGAGGGGGAAGAGAAATGGGGATTGACTCCTTATTGATTAGGAAGTCTCCGTTTTTAGTGGTCAATGCTAAGTTTTGGGAGTGATAAATATGGGTGTTTAAACCACCTGTACCCTCAATGATATTCCCCAAAGCAAAATGATTCTTCTTCCTTTGAGGCACAAAACTTTCAACCTGTAGCCAAGATTCTATTTAGTACTTGATGTCCAGAACTCATCCAACAAAAATTTTGTACTAACTCTGGTGCTTCAGTGAATGCAAAGTTGGGTAGCCTTGGACTAACTCTTGAATACAAATTAGGCCAGCATCTTTGCTGTCTATGTTCCTGGCCTGTGGAACATATTGATCTTCCTTCAGTCAACAGACGAGTGACTTCCTGTCAGACATCAGCTATCCATCTCAATGTAAAAATTACCTGTCTGATGAATTTTGTCTAAAGTGAAGTGCAGACAAATGATGTTCTTCAGGGAAAAGCTAAATTAAGTAGACTGTAAAATTTTTGGTAATGAAATCCTCTAATCATATAAAATTTTGTACTTAGCTCTAATATTTAAAGTAGTATTTTGTTTGTACAAATTTAGTTTGATTCATTCTTACAGAAAATAAAATTGTTCAGATACTTTCTCTCAGATTTTCAATGGATAGACATTGTTGTAGCCCCATCAGTCTGGGTAGTTAATTTGGTTCTGTGTTTTGGTCTTAGTTAAACAAAATTAAGATAATTTTAAGTCACAGAGAAAATTAATCTTAAATAGTAGAAGTTCTGCAATGGCTGATCTTAGGTCTTTGAGATTCTAAAACAGACATATTGGGAAAATATTTGTAATAGTAGTTTTTCCAACAGTGGTTTTAAACATTTTTAAATTAAAGTTTTTGAGAATTTCATACATGACTATTGTATTTACACAATTTTCACTCATTCTTCTCCACCCTTTAATTTCTCCTGTTCCTCCAACTTTCTCTCGAATTCATGACCTCTTCTTTAAACACTATTGTTTCAATACACGTGTACATGCTTGCACTCTCATGCATACACACACACACACACACACACACACACACACACACACACACACACACA
>CAJQZJ010032137.1:1613167-1626598 GCA_907164525.1 Lophiomys imhausi | reverse complement strand
TCTTTCTTTCTTTCTTTCTTTCTTTCTTTCTTTCTTTCTTTCTTTCTGTTTTTCCTTTTTGTTGTGGCCCACTGAGTTTAATCAGGGTTGCCTGCACGAGCACAAATGAGTTGTTTACTGGCACACAGGCAACTTACCACTGAATGGACTACTGAAGAACTTGACAGCCTTTCCCTCAGGAACCATTAACTGCCAATCATTCCTCAGGGTGGAGCTCACAAACCCTTTCCTCACCTATGTTTGAGTGTTGACAGCTCTTCTGCAGGTCTCACAGCTATTGTGAGTCTATGAGTGCAACTGCCATTCGGTGGTCAGAAGACAATCTACAACATTATTCCCACCTTCTGGCTTCTCCAGTCTTTTTTCCTCTTCTACCACTGTGTTTAATGGGCCTTGGGAAGGGGGTGATGTGGAATTCCCAGGGCTGAGCACTCAACAATGACTTATTCTTCATACTGTGACCAGTTAAGAGTCTGCGTTTAATTGCTGTCTACTGCAAAAGAATACATTGTATACATGTATACAAATTCTCAAAGAATAAACACATTAAAGAAGATTCTCATGGAGATGTTTAGATAGTAGAATGTTAAAGTCAAGTACCAAATACATATGGACTGGTCATTGGGAATGTACATTAAGCCATATAACCCTCATAACTGTGGCCTAATTACCTCTGTTGTACTGTATTGTATTTGTTATTATAAGAGAAAGAGCCATTTGTTGGACTGAAAGGGGAAACTGTAGGGGGAAATAAGATATACCTTAAACTTAAAAGAAAAAAAAAAGGGAAGAGGATGGGGGGTTGAGGGTGGGACTGGAGGGGGAATAGGGAGGGGACTGCGATTGAGATGTAACTTGAAGAAATAAAAAATAACGGAAAAAAAAGAAGATTCTCTAACCTTCTTTAGGGATGAGAGTAGTACTAATGTGTAGATTTAAACATAAAGCATTTGCCTCTATGTCCATTTATCAAAAACAACTATAGCACAAATTTCTCTTCTTTATAAAGCCAATTAGCTTCACATATCCCATTATAGTAATAAAGTATACAATATAATCTTCTAAACCTCAGTGAGTAAAGGATGACAAGAAATCATCCAGAGAAAGTGTTAGCAGGCCCATGAATATTTCACTGGAGGAGGACTAATTCCTTTGGTATGGGAGTGGCCAAGTATCCAGTGACTGTATTCATCATATTTTGATTTTCTCACACAGAAGTTTATTTAGGGAACAGAGTATGATCTTTTTAGTTATCTTTCAAATGTTTACAACAAATGTACTATAAAGTATTTGGAAGTAAGATTACAGTAACCCAGACAATTCTTTAGACCAGAAGCTTAAATGCCATAGGCGATGTGTACAGCGAACACAAGTGGTCGTGTGGAAACTGAGACTGAAATACAGATGCTCAGTGGAGGCCCACTGCCTGGCTGGATGTGACTCAGGCCTTATACCCAGTTTGCTTTGTTGCAGCAAGATTGCTTCACTGGGCAATAGAGCTCTCTCTTTTCTGGTCCCTTGGAAACTGACCTCCCAGCTGCAGGCCCCATTTTCAGTAAGGACAAATCTCATCTTATTTAACCAATCTTTCAGTAAGTGGCTGAGTTCAGGAACTTATTGCTTTCTGTGGTCTAAATTGCCTAATAGGAAGTCATTTTGCCTAACTTCTAGGACCCGCATGGGAAAACCCCATTTGGTTACTGGGTCTGTGAACTAAATAAGGAGCTAGCTTCCCTCACAAGTAGAACTAGTCTAACATCTTTGCGCTTATCACCTTAGTTAAATTAGATTTTTGTTTGTTTCAGCAAGAAAGCAACTTATTTGACTGTAGGTACTATTAGAATGGTTTTTCTTCTGTATACAATTCTTTTGTAAAAGCTAAAGACCTATAAATATTTCATTGTGTCAGTCTCATCAAATACTTAAGAGGACTGTGCAAGCCATTATCCTTTAAAAAGGAATGCTACTTAACTGCATGTTTAGCAGAATTCATTAAGGCTTCTGAGATCCGGGCATGGATAGTTGTCTGAGGAACCTGTAAAAGGCTCCCATTTCATGATCCTTAAGCACATAATGATTACACCTTTCACTTGTGTGGGACATATTACAGGTAATTCACTATTAATAAGCATTTACTAAGACAAGTATAAATGCATTCTCTTTTACAGTTGCAAATGAGCTCCTCATTTGACACAAGAAGGCTTATTATCTCCTTTATGTGGAAGAAGAAATGGAGGCAAAGATTGAGCCTTAATTGTAGCTGTCTGTCTGATTGGTAAACAGTGAAGAGATACATGTTCTGAAGAGATCATAATTTTAATGTCTATGGCATAGCTCTAATAATTCTTAGTTCTTTACCATATAATCAAATGCAATCATATTTCCAGGAAGAAGGGAACAATTTCTCCCTTATAATGACCTTAAAGCATGATCAACCAAGTTTCTGATATTTTTTCATTCAGAGGGTATCATCTTTGTCCCTTTTCTTGGGTCTGGGTTGGCCAATAAGGGGACAGTTAAAGGCACATCTCTGTCAGAATGGCTAAGATCAAAGACTCAAATGACAGCACATGCTGGAGAAAGGGGAGCACTCTGCCATTGCTTGTGGGAATGCAAGCTTGTACAACCACTATGGAAATCAGTCTGGCGATATCATAGAAAACTTGGAATAGCTCTACCTCAAGGCCCAGCCATACTATTTCTGGGTATGCATCCAAAAGATTCCTCACCAAACCACAAGGATGTTTCCTCATCTATATTCATAGCAGCCTTATTTATGATAGGTAGAAACTGGAATCAACTCAGATGTCTCTCAACCGAGGAATGGACAAAAAAAACCCAAAAAACAAAACTGTGGTACATCTACACAATGGAATACGAGTCAGCCACCAGAAACAACAAAATCATGAAATTTGCAGCCAAATGGATAGAACTAGAGAAGCTCATCCTGAATGAGCTAACCCAGAGTCAGAAGGATGCACATGGCATCTATTCACTTATAATCGGATTATAGCCATATAGTACAGGATAACTATACTACAACCAATGCACCAAAGGGAACAGGAACATAGACTTAGTTACCTGTCAATGAGACACTTTGCCCTAGTGGTGCTGCCTTGTAGGCCCCAGTGTATGAGGAGGCTCTTGGACCTCATATGACTGTTGAACTGGGGCAGGGGACTGATATGTAGGGACACTTCACTCCGGAGGAGTAGGTTGGAAGGGATAGAGGGTAGAGGGTGGGAGGGTGGGACTGGGAGGGGTGGAAAGAGGGCATTGTGATGGAGATGTAACCTGAAGTAATAAATAAACATTAAAAAGAGCACGTCTTCCCCATCTCTGACCCAGGTTTTAAACCGCTGCTAGCTTCCAATTCCCTTCTCTTAGGATGCCTGCTCTAGGAACCCAAGCTCCATGCCAGAGCAAGCTGAAGCAGCCAGCACATTGATTCCACTGCTGTGTCTGCAGATGAGAGTGAGCTCCAACATGCCAACCATAGTAGTGAGTCAGCCTGCAAGTGGGTCCTGCATCCTCAGCTGAACTGCCCGGATGTTGCTATGAGGAAGACAGAGTGGTAGCACCTGCTGGACATGCCCAGAATACAGATCTGTAGGAGAAACAAATGACTCTTGTTTTAAGCCACTAAGTTTGTAGGTGGCTATTTACACAACAGTAAATAACTGGAACATGCTCCAAGGAGATTGATTGACATGTTCCCAGCATCCTTCTCTTCAGGGTAGCAAAAGCTAGGTGTAACCTGAAAACTTACCTCTCACTGCTAGTGGCTTATGAGGCAAAAAATGAGCTTATCATGTTTCTGGGGGGAAGGTTCTGAGCTAAGGAGCTAAGGATCAGAGGTATTGTACTTGGTCCAAGATGAGGCCACAGCCTTGTCAAACTCACTGAGCCTCTAATGAGTGCCAGGCCCCAGCAGAGTCTCTAATGGCAGCAATGTTACCCTTCTTAATTTTGCTTTCAGTAGTAACTCACCATGTGGTCTGACAGACTGTTCTGTGCTAATGAATCCTATTTCCTCATCTATGAAATAAGAAGGCTAGCACAAATGTTCTCCTGGGTCCTTTTGAGCTAACACAATACTGTTTATACTATGTGTATAATATGAATATGAACACTCTAAAAGTTAGCTGTTTGACTTGAAAATCAGATATTTGTTGCCCTCCACAGGACTCCCCATTCCATTAGCCAAATCTACTTCCTTTTGAAGAGAATATTTTATTCCTAAGGATTAGCCATGAGGTTCCTTTGCCCTGAACACAATTCTCTACAAATGACTATACACTAAACTATGCTTTTTTTTTTTTCTTCTTGCTTTGGTATTTGGAAACTAAGGCTTAGGAGAGAGCTTATATGACGCTTACCTACTGTCTGCATTCATCACTTTATTACAAAGCTTTGAGATAGTAGTTTGATTATATTCACAGCAGGGTTCCTTTATTTTGGTAGTGTGTTGAAACAGCACCCTCTCATCCTCTAATTTTCAAATATAGTAATAACGATTCCTTTTTAGGCAATCTAGACTGTAAGACCCTTTCTGTCTGTCTCATACTACAGTGCCCCTGCATTGCTGAATAGTAGCGGCACTATCCAGTGGTTAAGAACCACAGTCTGTGAAGTCGACAGACCCACTTGCTGCCTAGCTGTGCTGCTTGCCAGCAAGAAGCCACTGGAAGTCTTCGTCATCCCATGTGACCACTGCTTCCTCATCAGTTGTGTTCATGTACCCTGTGGAACCTAGGTTTATTTGTAGCATTCAAAATTTCATTTTTATGACTGTTCTGTAATATTGTTTGTGCTCTAGGTTACATCAAGGTCACTTAAATTATTTCCTGATGGTCGCAGGAGAGATGTCCATAAAAAATGTAAGAGGGTGGGAACTAGAGAGACAGCGCAGCAGTCAAAGGTGTGCATTGCTCTTACAGGAGGTCAGAGTTTGGTTCCCTCCACCCATGTCACAGGGTTCTCAACTGCCTAGAACTCCAGCTTTGGGGAATCTAAAGCCTTCCTCTACCCTTCTGCACTGAAATGCATACGCAAATCTACACACACACACACACACACACCCCAAAAATAAAATATTAAAAATTTAGAGATGCTAAACATTCAGTTTGGCTTCAGCTCCCCCTCCCCTGCCCCACCCATTTTCCTGTTGGTGCATGTTCTTGACTAATTACATTTCCTAAAAGCAAGCCAGGAACTTCATCATGTGGAAGTCTCTATTCACTTTGGATAGCTCCAATTTTTAGAAATTTCTTTCTGTTGTAATAAAACATGCCTCACTGTCATTGGTACACTCACTCACATTGATTTCGGGGTCAACAGTCACAAGGCGGCAAGTGTTGCAGGACGCTGTACAAAGGGCACGACCCATTCTAAATCTCGCCCAGCTACACAGGGACCACGGAAGATGCCTGGGCAGGACGCCCCTTCCAACTCTCGGACACGCTAGGAAGCCTCTGGACCCAGGAATCGGGATAACCCATTCCCCCAAAAGGAAAAATCTCTGGTAAGTTCCAACCTAATACCCAGCGGGCAGATTCAGAACCCACGCAGAGATAATCCCCACCCTGCTGGGCACTCCCAGGTCTCACACAGCCGATCCAATTATCTGGGAAAGGTTGCCACCCTTGAAAGTGAAGTAGCTCCACTGCAAAGCACCTTCAGATCCCAGTCTGTGATGTCACAGGCCAGCTTCCAAGCCTCGGGAGCTGCAAGGCTATTGGAGCTGAACTGCAGATTTACCCCCTACTGTAACCAACCCCAGGCAAACTGTGAGATATTTGAAACTGTCCTATATGGAACTTTTGTACTAGTAAGGGCCCTTGGGCGGGGAATCAGAGCTTACTTGTGCACAGCTCCGCCACCTGAATTAATTAGGCCCCCACCTGGGAGGTGGGACTGAATGACTCTCCTTATAGGGGTGGAGTAAGGAAACTCCTACACCACAGTGCCCCCTTTGGACCCAAGTCCAGAAGACAGCAAAAAAAAAAAAAAAAAAATTCCTCATGGCCAGAGGCCAGAGACAAAAAAAAAAAACAGAGCGAAATGTCTCCAACAAAAGAAAGCAATGCTATTCCGTCCAGCCCGAACCACCTCACCACAACTGAAACACATGAAAATGATGACAATTCTACATTATGGAAAGTGATAAAGTCTCTTCAAGAAGAATTTAAAACTATGAAGGAATTCAAAGAAGCCACTATTCTACAATCAAAACAACAAATAACATCATTAAAGAGCTCCAAGCCAAGGTGACCCAGCTTGAACAGGAAAAGGATAAAGCGAAGAAAGATCTCCAGACAAAAACAAGCAAACTGGAGAAGGAAATGTACAAAACGAACACTACCATTCAAGATATGAAAATAGAAATGGAAACAATAAAGAAAACACAGTCAGAGTTAAAAGAGGAAATGGGGAATCAAGAGAAGAGAACAGGAACTACGGATGTGAGTATGAAAAATAGGATGCAAGAGATGGAAGACAGGATCTCAGGCATGGAAGATTCGATGGAAGAAATCAGTACAACATCCAAAGAAAAATGAGAAGGCAAAAAAATCTCTCACCCACAACATCCAATAAATCAAGGACTCATTGAAAAGACGGAACCTAAGAATTATAGGCATAGAGGAAAGAGAAGACTCCTGACTCCATGGTCTAGGAGGAAATATCTTCAACAAAATCATAGAAGAAAACTTCCCAAACCTAAAGAAAGAGATGCCAGTAAAAATCCAAGAGGCTTACAGAACACCAAACAGATTAGATCAGAAAAGAAACTCCTCTCGCCACATAATAATAGAAACTCCAAATGTAGAGAACAAAGAAAGGATATTAAAAGCTGTAAGAGAAAAAGGCCAAGTCACATACAATGGCAGACCCATCAGAATCACACCTGACTTCTCCTCAGAAACTTTAAAAGCTAGAAGGGCCTGGACAGATGTCCTACAAGCCCTGAGAGAACAGAGGTGCCCAGCCAGACTACTATACCCAGCAAAACTCTCTATCAATATAGAAGGAGAAAACAAGATATTCCATGACAAAATCAAATTCAAACAATATCTCCTCAGAAACCCAGCCCTACAGAAGATCCTAGAAGGAAAATTCCAAACCAGAAAAGATAACTACACCCAAGAAAACAGAGGAAATAGAAACCTCCACAGCAACTAAACAAAAGAGAAACACAAGACAGCCAGCTATACCAAAATAATGGGAAATAACAACCCCTGGTCACTAATATCCATCAACATCAATGGACTCAACTCGCCAATAAAAAGACACAGACTTACAGACTGGATCCGTAAACAAGACCCATCTTTTTGCTGTATACAAGAAACACATCTCACTATTGAAGATAAACACTACCTCAGAGTAAAGGGCTGGGAAAAGGTCTTCCAAGCAAATGGACCCAGGAAACAAGCTGGAGTAGCCACCCTAATATCAAACAAAATAGACTTCCAATTGAAGTTAATAAAAAAAGACAGAGAAGGGCATTACATACTCATTAAAGGAAATATCCACCAAGAGGTCATCTCAATATTGAACATCTATGCCCCAATACAAAGGCACCTACATTTATAAAAGAAACGCTTCTAAAACTTAAATCGCACATCGATCCAAACACTTTAATAGTGGGAGACTTTAACACTCCACTCACAACTATGGACAGATCATCAAGACAGAAGCCAAACAGAGAAATAATGAGTCTAACAGAGATCATGAACTAAATGGACCTAACAGATATCTACAGAACGTTTCACCCAAACACAAAAGAATACATCTTCTTCTCAGCACCTCACGGAACCTTCTCCAAAATCAACCATATAGTTGGACACAAAGATAGCCTCAACAGATACAAGAAAATTGAAATAACCCCTTGTATCTTATCAGACCACCATGAAATAAAGCTGGACTTCAATAGCAAAAGAATCAACAGAAAGTCTACACTCACATGGAAATTGAACAACTCTTTACTAGAGGACCACTGGGTCAGGGAAGAAATAAAGAAGGAAATCAAAGACTTCTTAAAATCCAATGAAAATGAAGACACAACATACCCAAACCTATGGGACACAATGAAAGCTGTGCTACGAGGAAAGTTCATAGCACTAAGTGCCTTCAAAAGGAAAATTGTGGCAGCTCATATTAGCGAATTAACAGCTAAACTGGGTGAATTGGTAAAAAAAGAAGCAAACACTCCCAAGAGGAGCAGAAGGCAGGAGATCATCAAACTTAGGGCTGAAATCAACAACTTAGAAACAAAAAGAACTATACAAAGAATCAATGAAACCAAGAGTTGGTTCTTCGAGAAAATCAACAAAATAGACAGACCCTTAGCCAAATTAACTAAAAGACAGAGGGACAAAACACAAATCAAGAAAATCAGAAATGAAAAGGGTGAAATAACAACAGACATTGAGGAAATCCAGAGAATATTTGGATCCTACTTTAAAAATCTATACTCCACCAAATTTGAAAACTTAAGTGAAATGGACAATTTTCTTGATAGATTCCACCTACTGAAGCTAAATCAAGATCAGATAAACAGATTA
The DNA here is from genome assembly GCA_907164525.1 of Lophiomys imhausi. Taxonomy (NCBI): domain Eukaryota; kingdom Metazoa; phylum Chordata; class Mammalia; order Rodentia; family Muridae; genus Lophiomys; species Lophiomys imhausi. The sequence goes on along the minus strand of CAJQZJ010032137.1, from coordinate 1,618,034 downwards.
AACAGCCCTATAACCCCTAAGAAAATAGAAACAGTCATTAAAAATCTCCCAACCAAAAAAAGCCCAGGGCCAGATGGCTTTAGCATGGAATTCTACCGGACCTTCAAAGAGGAGCTAACACCAATACTTTTCAAACTCTTTCACCAAATAGAATCTGAAAGAACATTGCCAAACTCATTCTACGAGGCCACGATCACCCTGATTCCTAAACCACACAAAGACCCAACAAAGAAAGAGAACTTCAGACCAATCTCCCTCATGAACATAGATGCAAAAATACTTAATAAAATACTAGCAAACCGAATTTAAGAACACATCAAAAGTATCATACATCATGATCAAGTAGGCTTCATCCCAGGGATGCAGGGATGGTTCATCATATGAAAATCTATCAACGTCATTCACCATATAAACAAGATGAAAGAAAAAAACCACATGATAATCTCGCTAGAGGCAGAAAAAGCATTTGACAAAATTTAACACCCCTTCATGCTAAAAGTTCTGGAGAGAACGGGCATACAATGGCCGTACCTAGAAATAATAAAGGCAATATACAGCAGGCCAGTGGCCAGCATCAAAATAAATGGTGAGAAACTTGAAGAATTTCCTCTAAATTCAGGGACAAGACAAGGATGTCCATATCTCCTCAATATAGTACTTGAAGTTCTTCTACAACGATGTCCACTTTCACCATATCTCCTCAATATAGTACTTGTAGTTCTTGTTAGAGGAATAAGACAACTAAAGGATATCAAGGGGATAAACATCAGAAACGAAGAAGTCAAATTATCCCTATTTGCAGATGATATGATAGTATACATAAGCGACCCCAAAAATTCCACCAGAGAACTCTTACAGCTAATAAACACCTTCAGCAAAGTGGGTGGATACAAAATTAATTCAAAAAAATCAGAAGCCCTTCTTTATACAACAAACAAATGGGCTGAGAAAGAAATAAGGGAAACAACCCCCTTCACAATAGCCACAAACAACATAAAATACCTGGGGGTAACTCTAACCAAGCAAGTAAAGGACCTGTACAACAAGAACTTCAAGCCCTTGAAGAACGAAATGGAAGAGGCCTTTAGAAGATGGAAAGATCTCCCATGCTCATGGATAGGTAGGATCAACATAATATATATTGCCAAAAGCAATATATAGATTCAATGCAATTCCTATCAAAATACCAACACAATTTTTTATAGACTTGGAAAGAGCTAGTCTCAATTTCATATGGAAAAACAAAAAGCCCAGAATAGCTAAATCAATCCTGTACAATAAAAAACATCTGGAGGTATTACCATCCCAGATTTCAAGCTGTACTACAGAGCAATAGTTGTAAAAACAGCATGGTATTGTTATAGAAACAGACCAGTAGATCAATGGAATCGAATTGAAGATCCAGAAATAGACCCACACACTTATGGCCACCTAATTTTTTGACAAAGAAGCCAAAACCGCACAATGGAAGGACAGCATCTTCAACAAATGGTGCTGGTCCAACTGGATGTCCATTTGTAAAAGAATGAAGTTAGACCCATACTTATCACCTTGTACAAAACTTAAGTCCAAGTGGATCAAAGACCTTAACATAAGGCCGGTCACACTAAATCTACTAGAAGAAAATGTGGGAGAAACCCTCGAACTCATTAGCACAGGCGACAATTTCCTGAACAGAACACCAACAGCTCAGGACTTGAGATCAACAATCAATAAATGGGACCTCATGAAACTGAAAAGCTTCTGTAAGGCAAAGGACACTCTCATTCGAACAAAATGGCAGCCTACAGACTAGGAGAAAATCTTCACCAACCCCACATCTGACAGAGGGCTAATTTCCCAAATCTACAAAGAACTCAAGAAGTTAAATGCCAAGGAACCAAATAATCCAATCAAAAAATGGGGGACAGAGCTAAATAGAGAATTCACAAAGGAGGAATCCCTAATGGCTGAGAGACACTTGAAGAAATGCTCAACATCCTTAATCATCAGAGAAATGCAACTCAAGATGACTCTGAGATTCCATCTCACACCTGTCAGAATGGCTAGGATCAAAAACTCAAATGACAGCACATGCTGGCGAGGGTGTGGAGAAAGGCATACCCTACTCCATTGCTGGTGGGAGTGCAGGCTTGTGCAACCACTATGGAGGTCAGTCTGGCGATATCTTAGAAAATTGGTAGCAGGGAAGTCGACAGCGTAGCTCCGCCAAGACAGGGTAGGTTAGTCCTTCATAATCCCTGCTCTACAATAAATGTCTGTCAGAGAAACAGGACCAAAAGGCTGAAGACTGATGCTGGAATGTATGGAGAGAAAATGGGAACTGTCCAGGTAGTCACTGGTTTGTCATTTCGTAGTATTGGAAGCTGCAGGCCCTGCACTTCCTATATAATCAGATATATTTATCCTTCTCAGCTCTCTGAGGTGGTTGAAGAATAGACAGCTTGAGTTTCATTGCTAAATTTTGAGTTGTTTAGGAATCAAGAGGGCGTTCTAGATCTAAGAAGATGGTTATAATAGTGATGCAAGTTAGTATGAAAGCTAAGTCAGTTATAGAACTTTAAACTCATGGAGATGGTTAGAAGGTAGAAGGTTAAAGTCAGGGGCCAAATATGTATGAACTGGACATTGGGAAGGTATACTGGGCCATTTAACTCTCATAAATGTGGCATATTTAATTCTGCTGTTTTGTATAGAATTTACTGCTATAAGAGAAAGAACCATTTGTTGGATTGAAAAGGGAAGCTGTTGGGGGGAAGAGGGTGGAAGGGTGGGACAGGAAGGGGGAATAGGGAAGGGTTTGTGACTGAGATGTAACTTGAAGAAAAAAAATTAAGTACTTATATAAAAAAAAAAAGAAAAGAAAGAAAACTTGGAATAGCTCTGCCTCAGGACCCAGCCATACCACTTCTGGGTATACACCCAAATGCTATTCACGGAATCATAAGGAAGTTTCCTCATCTATATTTATAGCAGCCTTATTTGTAATAGCTAGAAACTGGAAACAACCCAGATGTCCCTCAACCGAAGAATGGGTTAAAAAACTGTGGTACCTCTACACAATGGAATATTATTCAGCTATCAGGAACAATGGAATTATGCAATTTGCAGCCAAATGGATGGAACTAGAAAAGCTCATCCTGAGTGAACTAACCCAGACTCAGAAGGACACATATGGCATCTATTCACTTATAGTAGGATTTTAGCTATATTGTAGAAGGTATCGATACTAAAACTAACACACCAACGGGAACTTGTACGTAGACTTCTTATTTTTAATTTTTATTTATTTATTTATTTTTTATATATTTTTTTCTATTTTTCAGTCTTTTTTTTATCTATTGTATGCTTATTGGTTTGTTTGTTTAGTAGTTCTCTCTCCCGGGCAACAAGACACTTTTCACTGATGGTACTGCTTCATAGATCCCCAATGAATGAAGAGGCTCTTGGCCCTCATCAGACCTCTCAACTGAGATGAGGGACTGTTATATAAGGACACCCCACCCCAGAGAAATGGGATGGAAGGGTTAGGAGGTAAAGAAAAAAAATTAAATGTGATGTTTCGGCCTTTTACTACTAATTGTCGTAAACTGTTTAGGGTAATTAAGAAATGCAAACTAATGGTTATGCAAACCAATCATTCTGTTAGGTACTATGACAGCCTATTATAGTTACTTGCTAAGCTAATCAGAAATAAACCTGCTAAGAGACAAGCAACATCTGCTTACCCTAATATAAGAGATAGATAGGGCTTCTTCAAAAACCTCAAGAGATCTGCAGAATATGGCATTCAAAGATGTTTTCGTAACTTTAGATTTTTTTATATCAAGACATATCAACTCCTGACAGCACCCCCTATTCTACCCCAAGTAGAAGATGAACATCGAAGAATCTCCAGTGGGAGATGATTGAATTAGTCGCAAGCCTATCTCTTGGTAGGAAAAGCCTCTTGATCCAACTGTAGACAGAATGCTGTCCAAAAAGGACAAAACCTGGAAGCAGGTAAGTCGACAGCCTAGCTCTGCCAAGACAGGGTAGGTAAGTCCTTCATAACCCCTGCTCTACAATCAATGTCTGTCAGAGAAGCGGGGCCAAACGACTGAAGAGCGATGTTGTAATGTATGGAGAGAAAATGGGAACTGTCCAGGCAGCCACTGGTATGTCATTTCTTAGTTTTGGAAGCTGCAGACCCTGTACTTCCTATAAAATCAGATATATTTATCCCTCTCAGGTCTCTGAGGTGATTGAAGGACAGATAGATAAAGTCTCATAATTAAATTTTGAGTTGTTTAGGAGTCAAGAGAGTGTTATACATCTAAGAAGATACTTTTAAAATTGTGTTGCAATTAGTATGAATGTTGAGTCAGATATAGAACTTTAAACTCATAGAGATGTTTAGATAGTAGAATGTTAAAATCAGGTACCAAATACATATGGACTGGTCATTGGGAATGTACATTAAGCCATATAACCCTCATAACTGTGGCCTAATTTCTTTTGTTGTACTGTATTGTATTTATTATTATAAGAGAAAGAGCCATTTGTTGGACTGAAAGGAGAAACTGTAGGGGAAAATAAGATATACCTTAAACTTAAAAGAAAAAAAAATGGAAGAGGATGGGGGGTTGAGGGTGGGAGGGTGGGACTGGAGTGGGAATAGGGAGGGGACTGCGATTGAGATGTAACTTGAAGAAATAAAAAATAAAGGAAAAAAATAATTTATTTTTTATTCCTTCAAGTTACATCTCAATTACAATCCCCTCCCTACTCCCCCCCCATTCCCACCCTCCCATCCTGTTCCCCCTCAACCCCCCATCCCCTTCCCTTTTTTTTTAAGTTTAGGGTATATCTTCCCCCCCCCCCCAAC
>CAJQZJ010032137.1:1548976-1575613 GCA_907164525.1 Lophiomys imhausi | reverse complement strand
CCAAGTTTTGTCCTTTTTGGACAGCAGTCTGTCTGCAGTTGGTGCAGCATCATAACTTTTAAATACCTCTTGAATGCCTCGATTTCTCTTCATTGCCCCTACTTCCATCCTGAGTTAGGCCACCCTTGTCTTTTTTCCGGCTTAGAGCTCTTTAAAAAATTACCTCACTGCCATTACTACTGCTCTCCAGTTCACTCTGTCTCTAGAACTACCATTTAGATGTCACATTTAATCATCCTTTTCTCATGACTAAAGTTCCTCGGTGTCTTTAGAGTGGTTCTAAACTTAATATGTTAAGGTAATCTCAAAGTTCTTTAACATCTGCTTAGCCCTTTGGCAAAGATGATCCTGTAGCTTCTTGCTTTGTTTTATAAACCTTAGGCTTCATTCACATCCTGTTCACAACCCCTTTCTGATCTTATTTTAAAAAACTGTTGCTTTCCCAATTCTCTGTCCCCTCGCCTATTCAGAGCTAACACTAGAATTTGAGTAGCTATTGTTTAAATCACAGAGGCATGTGATTTAGTCCCGACAAGGAATTGTATGAATTTACATGAATAAAAATGCATGCAAATAGCTTGTGTAGTTTTTTTTTGTACATAGATTAATCAATAGGTAGACATAATTTCCCCTTGTTTATCTATATCACAAAGCTGTCTCTGTAATCCAGGCTGGCTTCAAACTTGTGATCCTCCTGCCTCAGATTCCTAAGTTCTGGGATCGTAATAATAACCACCACATTGATTCTATATCATTTCTTTTGATGACAGTTTATCCTATGATTTGGGAGTCCTTTGGTTGCTCTTATTCCTCCACAAGTCTGTTCACTATGCTTTTAAACATTGTTATTATAATACTGTTTTTCTTAATATAGCCACATGCTGCCATTAGTGAAATGACCCTCAGAATATCTTAGACTAAGAGTTTCTTGTTTTATTGATCTTGACTTCTAAAATACATGAGAGACTTATTCTCCTGATAAAGGTCTTTTCTTTGACCTTAAAATGTCATATATTTCACTCGAAATATGCACTAAAGAAGTTCAACATATTTACTGTATAAAGAATGATTCTGTTTCACATCATCTGGAATTAGGCAAATCTATAACTCCAAGGTGGAAGGTAAAATTTCCTGTTATAAATAGCTATCATTTGAGATTTATATGAATGTATAAGTTATCATTAGGAGGCAGTGTTTAAAGAGAGACATGTAAAATGTTATTAGTCTCACAAGGATACAGGGGAGACTTTAATTATAAAAGTACTGCTTATGTACATGCTCAGGCTTAGGTAAAAAGATACAGAAATGCCATTTTATGTTTCCAATTCAAATTCCATAGGTGCTGACACAGAATTCTCAGAACAAAAGAAACCTTGAATTTTCTTCTAGGCTGTGGTAAAGCAGTAGGTGACAAGGAAAACCATCATAAAACCTAGTGTTAGTTTCTCTTGTAGAACGAAGGATGGCCAGGGAAGCAGGCGGGCTAAACTGCAGATCTTCACCTCTCCTTCCTCCCTTGTAGATCCAATGCCCAAGACTTATCTCCAGACCTGCAACAGAACATCTGCCAGGGTCTTGTCCTCCCTCCTTGTCTAATCCCTAACTCCAACAGTTGACTTAGACCTTCTCTTCCAACTACTTGCCCTGCTCATCCCAATATCCCAGCCTCCAACACCAGCAAGCATTTCCTGAAGACATGCCTGCCATGCAGGCCAGGGAAACAGGAAGGCTAACTGTAGATCTTTAGCTCTCTCTTCTTATCCAAATCCAATCCTCCAGTCTCATCCCCAGCTCCATAGCAGAACACCTGCTGAGGCTGCCATTCCCCCCCCCCCATCTCCAGTGCATGACACAGATCTTCCCCTCCAAACTTCCTTTCCCCAACTCCTTGCTTTTTTCCAGCCTCCAACTCCAGCAGGCACTTCCTGGAACCCATATCCACACACTTATGGACACCTGATTTTTGATAAAGAAATCAGACAGAAATACACACTGCAAAATGAACAGTATCTTCAACAAATGGTGATGGTCAAACTGGATGTCCACATGTAGAAGAGTGCAAATAGATCCATACTTATCACCCTGCATAAAACTCAACTCCAAGTGGATCAAAGACCTCAACATAAAACCAGATACACTGAACCAGATAGAAGGGAAGGTGGGGGAAAAGCTTTGAAAGCATTGACACAGGAAAAGCCTTTCTGAACAGAACATTAGCCCAGAAACTAAGACCAACAATTAATAAATGGGGTCTCATGAAGCCAAAAACTTTCTGCATGGCAAAGGACACCATTGTTAGACAAAGTGACAGCCTAGAGAATAGGAAAAGATTTTGTTCTCCAACTACATATCTGATAGAGGGCTAATATCCAAACTATATAAAGAACTTAAAAAGCTAGATATCAAGAAAATAAATAACCCAATTAAAAAATTGGGTACAAATCTATACAGAGAATCCCCAAAAGAGGAAACTCAAATGGCTAAGAAACACTTAAAGAAAGGTTTAACATCTTTAGCTATCAGGACAATGCAGACCAATGTTACCAAACTTTTAAATTATTATTATGTATTTATTTATTAACAATATTCACTTATAACAAATACCAACAATTTCTTAACTATTAACCCTGAAATTCCTATAATCCCTTTAACCTATTCACTAATCCTATTGACAATTAGTTTCCTAACCTTTTAGAAGGATACAGTCTCTGGGGCAGGTCCTCAGTTATGAGGAACACAGTCTCTGTTGTAGATTCTTTAATGCACTTAGCAGTCCTTTTTCTGGATCTCTGATGTAGATTCATCAGGGTAAGTTGGCTATCACAGTCTTACCTTAAATAAGGCTTAAAGCTTTCTTCTCTCTGGGAGACTCCAGCCGTCTGTAGTCCAACTTATTTCTTTTGTATCAACAACTCTGCTCAGTCCTTAAAGCCAGCCACAGTTTGGACAGATCAAACCCCTCTAGGCAAAAGCTGAGCCACAGGGTTTAGTCCTTGGCCTTTTGCTGTCTTGCCGAGGCTTTCTTTGCTCACCAGCTTCTTTCTGCTTCAGGGAGATCTGGTCATCAATTCAATAGCACTTTCTCCAGCAGGACTCTCTGAGCTCTCTTGCATCAGGGGCCTCTTGGATGGGGCTCCATGCACTGTCCTTAAATAGGAGGAACTTTGTTTCAGCTTAATTTGGGCTCCACCCACTTAGCAGCTGAAAACAATGCCAGGCCAGATACTTTGTTTCTTAAGTCCATTAAGTCTTTCCTGTTTTTCTGACTTCAACCTTGTTTTGTCAGTCCATTAAGTCTTTCCTGTTTTTCCTGACTTCAACCTTGTTTTGTCAGTCCATTAAGTCTTTCCTGTTTTTCCTGACTTCAACCTTGTTTTTCAGTCCATTAAGTCTTTCCTGTTTTTCCTGACTTCAACCTTGTTTTTCCACAAGCTGATAAGCTAATTGCTCACAGCCAAGTTGATCTTCATGCCCCGAATTAAGAGATTGTATCAGAAACCCCTATATATTTTCTAAATCTAATTTAATTTATCTAACTCCCTACAGACCAAAGTACTTTGAGATTTCATTTTATACCCATCAGAAAGGCTAAAATCAATAACACAAGTGACAGCCCATGCTGGTGAGGATGTGGAGTAAAAGGGACACTCATCGATTGTTGATGGGAGGACAAACTTGTACATACACTATGGAAATCAGTGTGGCAGTCTCTCCAAAAAATGGAAATTGGACTCCTTCAAGATCCAGCTATACTACTTTTGGGCAATAGACACTTCATCTTACCACAGAGACATTTCCTCAACCATGTGTATTACTTCTCTATTCATAATAAGCAGATACTGGAAAGAATCTAGATGTCCCTTGAGAGAAGAATGGATAAAGAAAAGGTAGTACATTTACACAGTGAAGTATTACTCAGTCACTAAAAAAAAAATAATATTATGAAATTTATAGGTAAATGGCTGGAACTAGAAAAAAATCATATTTGAGGTATCCTAGACCAAAGAGATAAATATGGTGTATATTTACTTATATGTGGATACTAGCTGTTAAGTCAATGATAACTAAGCTACAATCAGTTGAACTATACAGGTTAGGTATAAAGTAAGGAACTAGGGAGAACAGATAGATTTTGTTAAAAAAAGGAAATAGAAAAATAATTATGAACGGATAGGGGCCTTGAATGGGAAGGTGAAGGAAGATGATAATGAGGGAGGGAATACAGGGAAAGACAGCTAGAATTAAGGGGCATTTGAGGGGAAATAAGTAAACCTAATACGGTAGAGGCTTCCTATGAAGGTAGTCTAAAGGAAATTTCCAAATCAGGGTGGAGAAAGAGTCCCAACTGGCTATCTCTTGTCTCCAAATGAAGCTTCCAGTACTGGGATTGGATTACATCTAATTGAGTTGTGGCCAAAGGAGTCTGTGGGAATCTCCAAACCACCCAGGCTGTTGCAAAGATTATAGGTATGCTTTCCATAATGACAGTAAGGCTCCATTGCTAAAGGCAACACTTACACAACTCATTGAACATGGAGAAGTTGAACTGGTGCCTACATCAGACATTTTACTATTATATTACGAAGTCTTTATATATGAAAGTCCTCTCTATGCTACCAAAACAGAAACATAAACACCAACCCAGCTACAAACCCTTTGATCTACAATGGTGTCCTGCTAGGCATGCTAGGACAATGGTGACAGAAGGCTCATGGGAGTAATCAACTAGTATCTAATTTGACTTCAGGCCTACTCCATGAGATGGAACACCATACCTGACACTGCTTGGGTAATCAAGAAGCTGAATCTAGATAGCTCAGGGACCTAAGACAAGACCAAATACTACCATTTGAAACAAAACAAACAAAAAACTCACAATAAAATGACTCCTAATGACATTCTGCTATAATCATATATCTGTGGCTTGCTTACCTATTATTAGAGAAGTTTCTTCATGCAGCAGATAGAAACAAATGCAGAGACCCATAGGTAGATATTATGAAGAGAATAAGAGAGCATGGAGCACTTAGCTCTAACTGGGATATCTCTATCAAATCCCTCCTCTCAGGGCTAAGAGAACTCTGTGGAAGAAGAGGTAGAAAGAGTGTAAGAGCCAGAGGGGATGGAGGACACGAAGCCAACAAAGTCCACTAAATCAGCACAATCAAAGTTCATATGAACTCACAGAGATTGAGGCAGCATGCACAGGACGTACAGGGATCTGCACCAGATGGGGTCCTAGAGCTGAAAGGACAAGGGACACTAGCCCCCCATCCCTAACCTTGAAGCAATCTCCAATGGATAACCTCTTGCAAAGAAAAATTTAATTTTTTTCTAAGGGAGTCTTACTAGGAAATAAACTATTCTTATTGTATAGGCTGCATGTCCAGCAATAAACAGCCAACAGAAAAACAAACTCAAGGACATCATTGGATGTCCATTTCTCATAATATTACACAGACCTTTCTATCTATCTATCTACCTATCTATCAATCATCTATCTAGTTTTATTACATTTTATTTACATATATTTTTTCTTCTCTATTTTTGCCTTATAGGCCCTTTGCATATTTATGGCTTCCAGTTTACTGTTTTTATGCAATTCCTGAGTGTGAGAATGAGTGGGTCTCTGTTTCTTGTGCCTTCTCTTAGGCTCTTTTCCTTCTGGCTGTTTGTCCTATTCTAATGTTAGTTTTTGTTTTATTATTTTAAATTACATTATTTTATTTTTATCCTTAGAAATCTGTGTGTTTTCTGGTTAGAGACAGAAAGGGGTGGCTCTGGATGGGAGAGATATGGAGAGAACTGGGAGGAGTAGAGGGAGAGGAAATATAATCAGGATATATTATGTGAAAAAAATTCTATTTTCCATAAAAGGAAAACAACGATATGCATGGCCCAATTACAGCAGGGTTTTCATTCTAGATATTGTTTTATCTTCAAATAATGATTCTTCCAAGAAAGACACCAAACAAGGAATGTGTTTCCCAGATGAAGCTTTGAAAAAAATACATTTGTTTCTGGTGTTGGAAAAAAAAGTATTATTTTTAGATAAATTTGGATGTAAGGGAAAATGCCTTCTGGTGAATTCTGAAAGGCAAACTCTTGGAAAAACACTGCAAATTGTTGAAACAGATAATAAAAGCAAGAAAAAAAATCTGGAAAAAAGAGAAATTTCAGCCCTAAATAATTTGATTTTATTGATCAACTGCTACAGGTAGATGCATACACATGGGATGGGACATATAAACATCTTTGAAGTGTACCCACTCCACTTTAAAACCCTTTGGAACCAGTGAACCTGTTATGTTTGTGCAAAACTACAGAAAACACTATCAGGAAAAAGGCAAAATGAATAAGCAACTCTAAGTTTAAGGTGAAATCTCATGTTACGTGAACGGGTAGCTATAGGCTGGATCACGCAGGTCTATTGTTTTGCTACAGTGACATTTGACTCTACATGCCACTCTCCTTTTGGGTGGGCACGGTCCTATATGTTCTTTGTGGATATGTGAGCAGACATCCTTCTCTTTTCCTAATGAGCACCAGATTCTCCCAGCATGTACATTAAGCTCTTTTGGAATCCAATACCAGGCCACAAGGGTGTCGTGAAATGCACTGAAGTAGTAATTTACTAAATGGAACCTTCATGGCCTAAGAGAGTTCATTTAGCTTCCCAAATGCCTACCTTAACCAGGCAATGGTTTATGGCCTAGAGAACCTAATGAGTGTTTAACTATACTATTACATTTAGAAAAGGAGCCCCATATATCCCCAGAAATTTTGGATGTGTTTTATGCTTTAACTGAAGCTCAAGTTATTTTTAGACTTCTGAATCCTACCATTTGCTTCCATTGGGCTGTATAAGTAACCTGCTCCTGCCCCAAGTTAAGGATTCCACTGGGTTTTATCTATCATAATGTTGTAAATTTGACATCATTAGAAGGAATGATTGTTATTGGAAAGGTGATAAATACAGAAAAACATCTGTCACTTGATCTCACTCATTATTCTTCAAAATCATTTTCAGGAACAAGTTTTCTACCTGCAAATAAAAAACATAACACCTAAGCGTGGCTGTTTTGCAATGTTCATAGTGTGGTGCCCTCCTTATGTACTTTCTGCTTTTGTTCAGCAATGATGGGTATCATTTTCAACATTTAAAAGACTGTGTGCTGGCTCATTGTATCCAAAAGTTTTAAAATAATAATTAAAATTCTAAAAAAGGAATGGACATAGCTTAAGAATATGATGTTAAGATGTGTCACACAGTTTGCAGGCCTTTGAATTAATTACAAGACAATAGGTCAATGTTTTCCTTGTGATACATATGGATGGCTAGGGTGCTGTCATTTCTATTTTCTCTAGGTGGCAGCTTAGCTCTACCTCAAAACATTGCCCTTTTGGTGTTTTTCTCACTGACATTTCATTTTAAAACTAGTACCGTAATGCACAACAACATGTAAAATGAACACAGCCAAACACGAGCTGCCTGCCTTTAATGTCTTGACAAAGCTTTTCATGTAGCTTTGCCAGGCTGCTGATTTTAATAGAAGGACTTGGACATAACAGTGTTTTAAAAAGTGCTCTTATTTGCCATTTCCTCACAGGAAGGTCAATAGTGTTCTCTGATGACCAAGCTTCAGTTACAAGGTAGTAGAACTGTTCTAGGCTTTGAGTGTTATTTGCATGTATTGAGCCAATTGTCATGCTATTTAGTTACATCTGAGATGTGTTTACTCCCTCTCCTCTATCACACGGTTACTGGAGCAGCTGGTCTGAATGTCACAGTACTCTCATCTGTTCAGTGAGAGCCCAAGTGGCTCCTTGAGAACTATGAAAATAGCAGCAGCTAAGAGCAAGAGGAAGAAAGCTGCTCAATGTTTTACAGCACTAGATCAAAGCGACATTGCACCCATGGGGTAGAAAATTTGTCATTACACTTTATTGTAAAATATAATCAGCATGTGTGTGTGTGTGTGTGTGTGTGTGTGTGTGTGTGTGTGTGTGTGGTGTGTATTAGTGAGTGTGTGCCACAGTGTGGGAATAGAGGTCACAGGAAAACTTGCAGGAGTCATTTCTATCCTTCCACCATGAGGTCCCAGGGATAGAACTCTGGTTGTGTGGTGTGGCTCCTTTATCCATGGAGCCCTTTCACTGGCACTGATGATTCTGATCATTGGAACTGGCGATGGAGAAGTGCTGTGAACAGCATCTAGAGTGTCAACAGAGCCCAAGGACACTCCCAAGAACCCTCTAGTGCAAAGGAACCTTTTCCACAGCAACGATGTGTCCAACACAAATGTCAAGAGATCTGAAGGAGAGATATCCTATGGTAGAGAAAAGAGCCACAGATGATGAGTATGGAGAAGAGAGCTAAGCTTATTAATCAACAAAAAAATTGCATATTGAAGTAGGTTACTGGAGGTTATAAATATCATTGCTTTAGATTAATTCAGTAACAGATTTCTCATGAAATGATTACTCTTTCACATCGCTCCACCTGTTTTTATTCACATAAAAAAATAAGACATGTCCTTGAATTTTATTTTCTTAATTAAAACCATTGTTCAAGTCATATTTTGCATATCTACAAACTCAGGAAACCTCTTTATGAGAACCACTGTTTACTGAATACACAGAGTTAGTCTGAACAGCTGTCAAGGTCTGTATTCAGATTTCTTGCCTTTCTATTTTGTGAGTCAGTTTTATTAAAACAGGTTTGAGGTGTCTCAAGTTTATCGGTCTTATTGACTATGGAATATATTAATTAAAATTATTGAAAAAAATCAAGGTTTGATCATATTGAAGTTCCTGAAGGATTTGGTAGAAGAAGTTACTTAATTTGTCATTGTCAGGAGCCTGTGAAACAATGACAGACTTGTTTAGCATCCTGAGACTGTTGCAAGCACAATTCATCATCACGTTCTGCCTGAGGATCCATTGTGGGACATAATTAAGAGTACTCACTATATATGGATTCGTCAGGTACTCTGACATTTAATATGCTGATATGGTAAGATTTCTTGGTTACCTTTTGTTCTTCTTTGATCAATTATCTTTCAAATGACATCTTATTTTAAGCCCTTGTTCATAAGATGGATTAAGTTTCAGTAACTTTTGTTGTAAGGAAGGAACCTTCAGAAGCCCCAAAACACCATTGTGGGAGCTCACCCCTATACTGAAGAGAGCATGAAATCTCTGCAGTAGGCTCTACAGACTTTTTTCAGTCACCGCATTTTAATTCTTAGCTATCCACATGTTTGTACTGCAGTAGAGGGGGAGGGAATCGTTCCCCTGTGACCTCAAATCATTTCAAAATAGAATCTTATTTCTTTGCTTCTTTTCCTAGCAAACTTCTTTTAAAAAATGTTATTTTTTTACTTTCATGTGCAAATATTTGCTTGCATGTGTGTCTGTGTACCATGTACATGCCTAGTGCCCATGGAGGCCAGAAAACTGTCAGATCCCATGGAAGCAGGCAGTTGTGAGCTGCCATATGGATGCTAGGAACTGAACCAGGTCCTCTGGAAAGAGCAGTTAGTGCTCTTAACTGCTGAGTTATCTCTCCAGCCCACCAGCAAACTAACTGATGCTTTGCTGTCTGTATATTTTGTTTTCACATCCCATTTTATTCCAATTCCTAAAATAATTTAGCTCTTGTATTTTTGCTGTTCTCTGACCACTGTTTTTGTCATAATATTGGTTCTATATCAGAAGGTCATTTCAGTCTCAGCTTGTTCTATTTGTCAATAAATGTTGACAAAGCTTGTCCCCCTTCCTTCTTGAACACCCACCGATATCTGTTCTCTTTTTTTTCCACTGGATGCTTCTCATCTTTGTCCCTTTGAGTGATGGAACTTCAGGAACTGAGTTTCCCTGTGTTTTTCTCTGAGTTCCCTAGACCATCTTCCTCACACCCATGACTTTGTGGTCTACACATTGATAACCACATTTTACGTCTTCAGGCTAGCCTTTGTCTCCAGAGCTGTACATCATTCACATCCCAGTAGAACATCTTGGATGTCCACTCTTCTCACCTGGTTTCTTGATTCTCAGGAGATAGCATGTCTGGTCAGATTGGTTCTCATGAAAATCTTGTGGGTTATCTTCACTCTCCACCTTCTCTCACTATCCATGTCTCCCAGAAGAAACTCTTGTCTGTATTTTCTACAGTCCCACATTCACATACATCCCACTTTCCGCTGTGACCATATTTAATGGAGTCTCTATCGCTTTGCCTTCAAGAGCCTCCTCAGATATCTGTTCCTATCCTTGTCTTGCCTCCATCCATATCTCTACAGCAATGGTGTGTCTGGTAAAATGCTAAGAGAAATCTTGAAAGTGATAAACATTGCAGTAATCATGGAAACTGCATCCATAAATTCTCACCCACATGATTGCTGAAACATGAACTGAACAAGAACAGCTCCAATAGACATGCCAAAGTTGATAGGGGAAAGACCATGAGGCCTTAACCATACAAAGAACTACAGGCAACAAAGAAATGCTGAGAGTGGGGAAATAGGCCTTGCATCTTTCTGATTTCCATTGGCCAGTGATCCAAGGAACTTTTCCTCATCGAGATGCTAAAATTTAGTGATTTCCAAGTCATACCTGTTTCTTCCAGTACTTGTTGGCTATTGGGTTTCTGTGTATAGTATGCATGGTTCCTACAGTTCTGTCTTATTGGACACTTTCTGTTTGTTATTTATTTATTTTTTTAGATAGGATATTGCTATGTGGTCCAGGCTAGCTTCAAAATCATAATCCTTCTGCATCAGCTTCCTGAATAGCTAGACTAATACATCACTCTCCTGTCTGCCTGGACAACCTATTAAAGTCTTACTGTTTGTTAGTGATAATGAAGAAACCAAATAAACTAACTTCGAAATCAGCCAAGTAAAATCACAAAGAATTGAATAGAAGATATCTTCATAATGCCTACAGCTTCAAAAAAGGGATGTGTGTACACAAATGAATGTCTGTTTCAGACACTATTTTCTGTGTGTTTATACATACATGATGTGTGATTGATAGGGAAATGTCTTCCTTATCTTTCTTCTTATTATCTTCATGAATAGGGCTAAATAGGAGGTTGGTTGTTTTGGTTTATGTCAATTTGATACAAGTTAGAGTTATCTGGAAAGAGGAACTGTAACTGAGAAAATGACTCCATTAAGTTGGCTGTAAGCAAATCTGTGTGGCCATTTTCTTGATTAATGTTTGGTATATGGACCCAGCTCACTGTGGGTAGTGCCACTTCTGGGCAGGTGGTCCTGGGTGGTATGAGAAAGTCGACTGAGCAAGTAATAAAAAACAAGCCAGTAAGCAGCATTCTCCATGGTATCTTATTCAGTTCCTTCATCTAAATTCTTGCCTTTAGTTTCTAATCTGCCATTTCTCAGTGATGGAGAGTGATGTGAGAGTTGTAAGGTCAAATAAACCTTTCCCCGCAAGCTACTTTTGGTCATGGCATTTTATCACAGCAGTAGGAACCCTAAGACATTGTTTCTAAAAGAACTTCACACGTTACCCCTTGAACTTCATTTTAAAAGCAACCATCTGATCTGCCATTATATCCTTTAATATTTTCTTTAGAACTTATTTGTCTTCAGTTATCAGACAATAAATTTGATCTGAGAAATAAAAAGGAATAATGCCTGGAACTGTGCCAGTATTATTAGGCTGACTTTCAGAGGTCATACATCTTAGCAACGTCCTTTTGTTCATCACAATGTTAGGATAGATTCATAGTATGTATGGGACTGAAGAAGAAGCTGCATTCCCAGATGTTTATATTTTGTCATCAAAAATAATCCTCACATTCTCTCCACACATTAGAGCAGCTATCTTCAGCCTCTTGGCCCAGTATCTCTGACAGACATTAATTGTAAAGCAGGAATTATGAAGGACTTGCCTACCCTGTCTTGGCAGAGCTAGGCTGTCGACTTACCTGCTTCCAAGTTTTATCCTTTTTGGACAGCATTCTGTCTACAGTTGAAGCAACGGATTTTTCTTACCCAGTGACAGGCTCCCACTAATTCAACCATCTCCAATTGGAGATTCTTTGATTCTCATCCTCTTCTTGGAGTAGAATAGGAGGCCTTGGGGTGTCCAGGCAGTCAGTTGTCTATCATTTCTTAGTTTTGGAAGCTGCTGGCTCTGCACTTCCTGTATAATCAGATATATTTATCCTTCTCAGGTCTCTGATGTTGTTAAAGACTAGATAAGTATAGTCTCACAGTTAAATTTTAAATTGTTTAGGAATTAAAAGGATGTTCTTGGTCTAAGAAGATGGTTTTCAGTTGTTAATGCAAGTTAGGATGGAAACTTAGTTAGATATAGAACTTTAAACTCATGGAGATAGATGGATAATAGAATATTAATATTAATTGCCAATTATGTATGATCTGGATATTGTGAATGTATGTTATACCTTATAATTTTCATAATTGAGGCCTAATTATTAAAAAATATGATTTCTGGGAGAAGGGGAGAGGATGGGAGGGTGGGGCTGGGAGGGGTGGTGGGAGGGGACTGTGATGGAGATGTAACTTGAAGTTATAAATAAATGTTAAAAAAAAGAAAAGAAGCAAAGAAATAAAGCTAGTCATCCCATAAAAACGAAACAAAACAAAAAACCCAAAACAACAAAACAAAACAAAAATAATCCTCACAAAACTTTTCATTATATTATATTAGAATCAGTAAAATACAACAGAACAAAACAAACAACCCAAACAAAACAACAGCAACCCAACTACATTTAGTCACATGCCATTTGAGAGCTATGGTTTTTACTTGAGGATATTTTACAGAAAATATAGATATATAATGTCTCTTCTTTTAGAAAAATGCAGAATTACAGCATAATTTTGATATTCTTCATGTACTTGTCCATATATTTAGATGTTATTCTCATTTGGACAATGGTCACATTTTGTTTTTTTTAACCTAGAGCCCTTGATGGTCTCTTTATTTTACTTTTTGGTCTTCTTCATGTTATCCATTTTTAGTTTTATTGCTTACATACTTTTAGCTTTTCTAGTGGTCCAAGAGTAATATATCAAGAAAGTATGTCATGCTATGTGAAGGATATTGTATCCCACTTTCCACTTTACTTTTATACCCTGCACAAGTTTACCTTATAGTATATAGTAGTCAGCTTTCTGTTACTATGGAAAAATACCAGAGGAATCTGAGTCAAATTAGAAGAAGATTATTTTGGTTGTGGTTTATTCTCAAGATCCAATAGTCCTATGTTTCTGGTTGTCAGTGAGGTCTGCAATCTTGGCAAGATATATATATAACAGCAAAAATTCATCATGTTGTATGTCAGAAGAAGAGAATAGAGGACACTCAGTGGTCCTCTCTCCTTTGAGGATCTACTCTGAATGACTGAAGGACTTTTCACAAGGTCCCACTCATTGTATGCTCTACCACTCTTGAGCAGTACCATCTTGGGCATTAAATCTTTGACATGTGAACCTTTGGGGGATATTCCTTCAAAACACAGCAGCACTGTAGTGTATCTTCCCATTAATGGTTATTGTTTCTGTTGCAGACAGAATACCATTTATCATTCACAAATTTATTTGCTTCTGTCCTCCTTCCTACAGTTTTCCTAAACTTTGTTTTTGTCTTTATTACTTTGCATCATGACATTTTGAGTTTATCTCTAGTTGCCTTTTGGAGACCCATGCCATACAAATTGTACGGTGAAGTGCTGTTCTCTATTTATTTCTTATAGCTTTAAGAGATCACTTTCAACTTAGTGGTAAATCCCCAACCTTGGGACGCTCTGGAACTTCAGAGTTGGAATGGGTTTTGTTGAGATGTGGACTGGGCTATGGAGCTTTCTGGAGGCTCGAGAAGACAATGTGTTTCCCTGCCTTTTCTAGCTGCTTCAGACTACATGTGCTCTTTTTTAAGGATTTTCTTTTTATGTATCACATAGGCAGATCAACCTTCTTCCCTATAGTACTAGTTTTTTTTTAACCCCATGGATGGACATGCCTTGTGCATGTCAGGCAAGCAAGCACTCAGCCATTTGAGAGGCCCCCCCCTCCCTTCTTGCAAAATGAAGAACTCTTGTGACAACATTGAACTCACTTGGATAATTGAGAATGGATTTCTCCATTGGAAAGGCAACTGTTTGCTAATCTTAATTCTCATTATAATTTTAATTGTCCTTTACCAAATAACAGGAGGAACAAGTCCATACTCTGGGAAGAAGAATGCCAGTATCTCTGAGGCAAGTGGTGATTATTCTGCATCTGATGCTCAGGTGGGTGCAGCAGTCACATCTTGGGTTGCAATTGTGGCCTCCTCACTCTCTTCCATTTGTGAATGAATATATAAAAACAATGTCTTTGATTTTTACATGTAAAGCATAATTAAAATAACTTACTTTGATATATAAGTAACTTAAGAAAAATAGATAAATATTAATCACCCTTTCCCCTTTATTTATTTATTTATCTTTAAAAAAATTCATTTATTTGCTGCTTCAGGTTACATCTCCATCATATTGTCCTCTTTCCCTCCTTCCCAGTCCCTCCCTCCCATCCTCTACCCCCTAACCCTTCCACCCTACTCCTCTGGAGTGGAGTGTCCCTACATAACAGTCCCCCGTCCCAGTTCATCAGTCATATGAGGGCCAAGAGCCTCCTCATACACTGGGGTCCTACCAGGCAGCACCACCCGTGAAAAGTGTCCCATTGCCAGGGAGAGAAAACTAAAAAAAACCCCACACAAACAAACAAACAGATAAAAAGCCTATGTCCACGTTCCCTTTGGTGCGTTGGTTGTAGTATAGATATCCTGTACTATATAGCTAAAATCCGACTATAAGTGAATAGATGCCATGTGCATCCTTCTGGGTCTGGGTTAGCTCACTCAGGATGAGCTTCTCTAGTTCCATCCATTTGGCTGCAAATTGCATAATTTCATTGTTTCTGATAGCTGAGTAATATTCCATTGTGTAGATGTACCACAGTTTTTTTATCCATTCTTCGGTTGAGGGACATCTGGGTTGTTTCCAGCTTCTAGCTATTACAAATAAGGCTGCTATAAACATAGATGAGGAAACTTCCTTGTGATTCATTGAGGAGTCATTTGGAGGTATATCCAGAAGTGGCATGACTGGGTCCTGAGGCAAAGCTATTCCAAGTTTTCTAAGATATCACCAGACTGACCTCCATAGTGGTTGCACAAGCCTGCACTCCCACCAGCAATGGAGGAGGGTTCCCCTTTCTCCACACCCTCACCAGCATGTGCTGTCATTTGAGCTTTTGATCTTAGCCATTCTGACAGGTGTGAGATGGAATCTCAGAGTTGTCTTGAGTTGCATTTCTCTGATGATTAAGGATGCTGAGCATTTCTTCAAGTGTCTCTCAGCCTTTAGGAATTCCTCCTTTGTGAATTCTGTTTAGCTCTTTCCCCCATTTTTAAATTGGATTATTTGGTTTCTTGGCATTTAATTTCTTGAGTTCTTTGTAGATTTGGATACTAGCCCTTTGTCAGATGTGGGGTTGGTGAAGCTTTTTCCAAATCTGTAGGCTGCCGTTTTGTTCGAATGACAGTGCCCTTTGCCTTACAGAAGCTTTTCAGTTTCATGAGGTCCCATTTATTGATTGTTGATCTCAGGTCCTGAGCTGTTGGTGTTCTGTTCAGGAAGTTGTAACCTGTGCCAATGATTTCGAGGGTTTTTCCCACTTTCTCTTCTAGTAAATTTAGTGTGACCAGGCTTATGTTAAGGTCTTTGATCCACTTGGACTTAAGTTATGTACAAGGTGGTAAGTATGGGTTTAATTTCACTCCTTTACAAGTGGATATCCAGTTGGACCAGCACCATTTGTTGAAGATGCTGTCCTCTTTCCGTTGTGTGGTTTTGGCTTCTTTGTCAAAAATTAGGTGGCCATAGATGTGTGGGTCCATTTCTGGGTCTTCAATTCAATTCCATTGATCTACTGGTCTGTTTCTATACCAGTGCCATGCTGTTTTTACTACTATTTCTCTCTAGTACAGCTTGAAATCTTTGATGGTGATACCTCCAGATGTTTTTTATTGTACACGATTGATTTAGCTATTCTGTTTTTTTTTTTTGTTATTCCATATGAAGTTGAGAATAGCTTTTTCCAGGTCTATAAAGAATTGTGTTGGTATTTTGATAGGAATTGCATTGAATCTATATATTGCTTTTGGTAGGATGGCCATTTTCATTATGTTGATCCTACCTATCCATGAGCATGGGAGATTTTTTCATCTTCTAAAGTCCCCTTCAATTTCTTTCTTCAAGGGCTTGAAGTTCTTGTTGTACAGGTCCTTTACTTGCTTGGTTAGAGTTATACCTAGGCATTTTTTATTGTTTGTGGCTATTGTGAAGGAAGTTGTTTCTCTTATTTCTTTCTCAGCCCATTTATTTGTTGTATATAGAAGGGCTTCTGATTTTTTTGAATTAATTTTGTATCTAGCCACCTTGCTGAAGGTGTTTATCAGCTATAAGAGTTCTCTGGTAGAATTTTTGGGGTTGCTTATGTATACTATTATATCATCTGAAAATAGGGATAATTTGACTTCTTTGTTTCCAATTTGTATCCCCTTGATGTCCTTTAGTTGTCTTATTGCTCTAGCAAGAACTTCAATACTATATTGAAGAGGTATGGTGAAAGTGGCCATCCTTGTCTTTTTCCTGAGTTTAGAGGAAATGCTTCAAGTTTCTCTCCATTTAATTTAATGTTGGCCACTGGCTTGATGTATATTACTTTTATTATTTGTAGGTACAGTCCTTGTATGCCTGTTCTCTCCAGAACCTTTAGCATGAAGGGGTGTTGGATTTTGTCAAATGTTTTTTCCCCATCTAGTGAGATTATCATGTCATTTTTTCTTTCCTTTTGTTTATATGGTGAATTATGTTGATAGACTTTCATATGTTGTACCATCCCTGCATTCCTGGGATGAAGCCTACTTGATCATGATGTATGATACTTTGGATGTGTTCTTGAATTCGGTTTTCTAGTATTTTATTAAGTATTTTTGCATCAATGTTCATGAGGATGACTGGTCTGAAGTTCTCTTTCTTTGTTGGTCTTTGTGTGGTTTAGGAATCAGGGTGACTGTGGCCTCATAGAATGAGTTTGGCAGTGTTATTTCTGATTCTATTTGGTGAAAGAGTTTGAAGAGTTTGGTATTAGCTTTTCTTTGAAGGTCTGGTAGAATTCTGTGATAAAACCATCTGGCCCTGGCCTTTTTTAAGTTGGAAGATTTTTAATGACTGTTTCTATTTTCTTAGGTGTTATAGGACTGTTTAATCTGTTAACCTGATATTTATTTAGCTTCAGTAGGTGGAATCTATCAAGAAAATTGTCCATTTCGCTTAAGTTTTCAAATTTGGTGGAGTATAGATTTTTAAAGTAGGACCCAAATATTCTCTGGATTTCCTCAATGTCTGTTGCTATTTCTCGCTTTTAATTTCTGATTTTGGGTTTTTTCCCTCTGCCTTTTAGTTAATTTGTTTAAGGGTCTGTCTATTTTGTTGATTTTTCTCAAAGAACCAACTCTTGGTTTCATTGATTCTTTGTATATTTCTTTTTGTTTCTAAGTTGTTGATTTCAGTCCTATGTTTGATGATTTCCTGCCTTCTGCTCCTCTTGGGAGTGTTTGCTTCTTTTTTTTTTTTTTTTTTTTAACCCAATTCACCCAGTTTAGCTGTTAGTTTACTAATATGAGCTCTTACAATTTTCTTTTTGAAGGCACTTAGTGCTATGACCATTCCTCATAGCACAGCTTTCATTTTGTCCCATAGGTTTGGGTATGTTGTGCCTTCATTTTTGTTGGTTTTTAAGAAGTCTTTGATTTCCTTCTTTATTTCTTTCCTGACCCAGTAGTCATCCAGTAAAGAGTTGTTCAATTTCTATTTGTGTGTAGGCTTTCTGTTGATTCTTTTGCTGTTGAAGTACAGCTTTATTCCATGGTGGTCTGATAAGATACAAGGGGTTATTTCAATTTTCTTGTATCTGTTGAGGCTATCTTTGTGTCCAATTATATGATCGATTTTGGAGAATGTTCCATGAGGTGCTGAGAAGAATGTGTATTCTTTTGTGTTTGGGTGAAATATTCTGTAGATATCTGTTAGGTCCATTTGGTTCATGAGCTCTGTTAGACTCATTATTTCTCTTTTTGGCTTCTGTCTTGATGATCTGTCCATTGTTGTGAGTGGGGTGTTGAAGTCTCCCACTACTATTGTGTGGAGATTGATGTGCGATTTAAGTTTTAGAAGAGTTGCTTTTACAAATGTAGGTGTCTTTGTATTTGGGGCATAGATGTTCAATATTGAGATATCCTCTTGATGAATATTGCCGTTAATGAGTATATAATGCCCTTCTCTGTCTTTTTTTTTATTAACTTCAGTTGGAAGTCTATTTTGTTTGATATTAGGATGACTACTCCAGTTTGCTTCCTTGGTCCATTTGCTTGGAAAACCTTTTCCCAGTATTTACTCTGAGATAGTGTCTATCTTTGTTAGTGAGACGTGTTTCTTGTATGCAGCAAAATGATGAGTCTTGTTTATGGATCCAATCTGTAAGTCTGTGTCTTTTTATTGGTGAGTTGAGTCCACTCATTTTCTTTGGATATTGTACTGATTTCTTCCGTCGAATCTTCCATGCCTGAGATCCTGTCTTCCATCTCTTGTATCCAATTTTGGTACTCATGTCTGCAGTTCTTGTTCTCTTCCCTTGATTCTCTACTTCCACTCTTAACCCTGACTGTGTTTTCTTTATTGTTTCCATTTCCTGAATGATTTTATTCGTTTTGTACATTTCCTGCTTCAATTTGCTTGTCTTTCCCAGGAAATCTTTCATTGCCCTGTCTTTTTCCTGTTCAAGTTGAGCCACTTTGGCTTGGAGCTCTCTAATGGTATTATCTGTTGCTTTTGCTTGTGAAATTGTGGATTCTTTGAATTCCTTCATCAATTTAAATTCTTCTTGAAAGGACTCTATCACTTTCCATAATGTAGCATTGCCATCGTTTTCATGTGTTTCAGCTGTGGTGAGGTGGTCAGGGCTTGCTGTACTAGCCTGGTTTGTTGGAGTCATATCTCCCTGACTTTTGTTGTTTCTGTTTTTTCTCTGACCTTTAGCCATTTGGTTGTTCTTAGTTGTTTGTTCCTGGTGCCTTCTGGGTTTGGTTCCAAGGGGGGGCGCTTTGGTGTAGCAGTCATATCGCTTGGTGATTTGTCACTTTACACTGGCTGGATGGGGCCTTGGTGTGGAGGTTCTCAGTGTGTCTCCCAGAGCTCACCCCTTCCAGTTTTGTTTCAATTGGGGACTCAGGTGAGGTGATGTGGTAGGATGTGTTCCTGTAGGTTCCTGGGATCCAACTGGTCTTCATACAGATGAAGTTGGGTGGGGTTGTAGCTCCCCTGCAGCTTACATGTTGGGACCGTGTTTGTGGTCTTTTCCAGCTGTTCTCAGAGGGTTCTCAGGGTCAATGTGCATCTAATAGCCAGGAGCACTGTGAGATGGTGCAGCCCACTCCCAGGCAAGGAGGAATGGCCCAGGGTTGTTTCACTGCTCACAAGTCAGAGCTCTCTATGTTTCACACTGAGTATTCAGCCTGCAGCGGCTCTGCTGGTGTGGTTCTGTGTGCCTAGGCACAGATTCTGTGAGTTCTGGAGGTCCCAAGTTTGGGGGTTGAGGCTGCTCACTGGAGTCTTGAAAGGACCTGACTCCATGCCCTTAAGGTCAGTCCCTCAGTGGTGTCCAGCAGGCCAAATCTTCACTGATCCAGAGGTGGTATTAAATATGCTTAAGCTCTGGTTTCCTGCCGGAAGGGCCAGAACTTACAAAGGAGTCTAAAATAACCCCACAATTTTCCCAGGTCTTGGACCATGTGGAGAACAGATCTGCCTTCCAACCAGGCCACCTGCCTTTCTGGCAGTCTCACAGCTCCACCTATGTCTGTATGGAGCTGGCTTTGGAAACTGGCAATTTGGGACCACTGTTTTCCCAGTTCCGGTATGCTGCAGTTCTGCCGGAAGTGTATCCCGCTGCTCAGACAAGCTGCATTGTTTTTTCCCTGTGTCTGTAAATCCAATGGAGGGGGCCTGTATGTATGTCCAACACCCCTCTGGGGGAAGCACAAATTTGCTTGAGCTTTCCAAAATGCAGCTATGGACCTGCCCAGGCTGTCCTATTCTGGACCCGCTGGGCTGTTGCGCTGTGGACTGGGTGGGCCTGTGCACTGCTGCTCCACCAGCCTTTGTGCTGTGGTTTCGCTAAGAGTGTATTCCTCTCCCCTGGGTCCGGGATCCTTCATTAAATAGCCGGGATGCCTGCGTGGAATCTGGAGGCCCAGCAGGCTTGTGAGTAACCCTGTCTGGAGTTTGGGTCTGCCTGCCGGGTAATTGAGTAACTCTTACACTGAGGCTGATTCCCGGATTCAGAGGCTTCTGCTGGTCTGTTTTGTTGAGAGTCTGAGAGAAGGGAGGAGAGTCCTGCCCAGGGACTTTTAATAATCCCTGGGTATCTGGGAGAAACCCAGCGCATCTGAATCACTCAAATTGTTGCTCAGCATCTTATAACCCTGTGGCTTTATAGCTGTTTTCCCCGTGTTCAAAATGCATTCCTACGGGCCGCCGCCATCTTGGATCTCCCTTCCCCCCTTTATTTAAATTATTTATATCAGATCCATTTTCTTTATTTTCTGCTTTTTGTAGTATGCAGCTATTCTATGCTGTAAGAGATAAGAAGAGAACTTTGAATATTAAAACTACTGTATGGAAACATTTTTGTTACTATTGAGTTTGTTTTTGTGCACAACACATTTTTATACCTTTTTTGTGACTTGCTATGAAGTTCACAAATGATTTGGACTTGAGTTCTTATTTACTTTTAATAGAAATGTGTAGAGTTCTGCTGAAGTCCTTTTGTGTTTGAAAATATGCCACTCCTTTTTTCCTGTCTCTGTTAAATACAAAGATCCTAACAATATCTTGAGCAACAAGCCTTTGGTATGAAAGCATACAGATGGTCATCAGTAATTAAAACTATACAGTTGCTGATGTCTTGATCTGATTTTTAATATTTAGTGCACATTCACAGGTAGTACTTTTGCTATTTATGCTCTAGTATGGATACTTATCTGACTTCTCAGACATAATGTCACAGGCTTAACAATAGCTTTACTGTCATATTTGGGTTGTTCTTTCTTATGATAAAGAGAAAAATATGCATTAAAAAGACTTCCCTGAAACAAATCAAGACCAGACTGCATGAAATATTAGACTGGTCAGCTTCTTGGGAAATTCGGGTAAGGAAGACTTTTCCTCCAAGGTTAACTTCCTCATAGAAGAAAGATATTCTTGTATATTAGGTTTCAAGTCATTGAGCTCTGTGTGCTCAAGATGAAGAGATCCCACAATCAATGAAGTCCAGCAGAGCTCTGACTTCAGTATGCAGAGACCATTTTCCAATTGTAAGGCTTAGTGTTGTTGGGAGCATGCTCTCTAATCAC
The DNA here is from genome assembly GCA_907164525.1 of Lophiomys imhausi. NCBI lineage: Eukaryota > Metazoa > Chordata > Mammalia > Rodentia > Muridae > Lophiomys > Lophiomys imhausi. The sequence continues at coordinate 1,554,094 of CAJQZJ010032137.1, read as the reverse complement.
AGCCATGGTAGAAAATGACCTCCTGCATTTTTAAGTTACATGAATACATTAGCTGGAAGATCTGGCCTATCAGCACAAGCAACTCCTCAGATTGGCCTCTCAAATGCATACTCAGAGAATTGAATGGGGCAGCCAGTCATGTTATTTCTTCTCTCTGCATTTCTCTATAAATTGAATAGAGTTAATAACATTTTCTCATGGATTTCAATTTTTTAAGTTGGTTTTATAAAATGAGTGAAAAACGTGAAAAGAGAATCAATAGATGGTCTGAATAATACTATAGAATACCATTGTGAAAAAAGAAAAAGTTTCAATATTCCAAATGCCAGAGGCTTTGCCTGAAAATGGTGACAAGATGTCAGAAGTTGGTCATTTGCAACCAGTTTATAAGCAAAACATGGTACAGTTGAGAATCTACATAGACTGTGAGCAGCAGAATCTCAGTTTTTAGTTTTGATACTTCTGTGGCATGCAGACAAGAACTGGTAGGTGCAACTCTTTAACTTGAAATAATGAGAGAACTTTCTCCTTTTTGAGTTAGTTAGGAAGTTGGCACTAAAACAGCCCCAAGGCATGGACTGTGAATCCAAGTGTATCCACACCAAGCTGCCTTTCATTTAAGTCTATTTAATAAATCATCTTCATAACTAGAACTGGAGGTATAAAAGTTCATGGCCCTGGCACACTAAAAAGGAGAAAGTGATCAGGAACATGGGGTTTTAAAAACGTAATGTTATTTTCAACTTGTGTTTCTGATATATAAGGAAATATCACATTAAAATATTTCTATCTGAATAAAACAACTACACTTTGGAGATATATATTAAAAACAATATTTGGAAAGTCAGAGATAGTTCGGCTTTGCCCAAGCTTCAGTGGATTACATGGAGGGAGGATGAACTGAGAGTTCATGAGGCTATGGCTAGATGATCTTTGGTTGCTAACAGAATTAGTGAAAGAATGAAAATGTCATTTTTTGACTTCTTCCTATCCCATGTAAGCTATTTTGATATGTATAAAAAACTTTGTAGTCATTCAGTAAACATGTTTGTAAGCCATTCAAAGAAGTAATGTGCTTGATTTTAGATACAAGGTTTTAGTAATTCTCTGCATTTATTTATTAAAAAATGTTTCCTTGATGTCTGTTCTGTGCCAGGAAAGTGTCCTGGACACAGAAAATACCACAGTGAGCAGACATATATGGCCTTTGCGTTTGGAACAAAGACAGGTACCTAGTTGTTATCCATGTATCCAGTGAAAAAGTAAAAATGCCCACAGTAGATGAACAAATAAAGAAACTGTGGTACAGTGTGCAGATAGCCCACACCTTTCAGACTTAGGAGGCAGAGGCAGGTCTGTAAGCTGGTTCACACAGGGAATCTAGCCAGCTAGGGATGTAGAGTGAGACTTTGTCTCACAAAAATAATGTGGTATATACAAACAATAGAATTTTATTCATCTATAAATAAAAAATGAGAAAATTATCATATTAAATGGAACAAACCAGACTCATAAAGAGAAATATATATATTCCATATATATATATATGTATATGATGGAATCATGAAACTCTACAGGGAACATGGGGAAAAAGAGACTGTAGGTATGTTGGGGTGAAACAGGTAATGAAATATATGTCATGAAGGCATAGGGGCATGGGAAAGTGAGAGAAGGCTGATCACAAGAATAAAGCATGTATGAAAACCTCAAAATGAAACACATTACTTTAAAAACTCTAACTAATAAATATTTAAAAAGCAACATAGGGTAAGTTCAATAATGTGTAAGTCAGAATCTTTCAAACATGATCCGAATGAAATATGAATATTTCCAAGTTATCAGCCTAAAGGTAAAACAAAAAATAATGGAGATTGATCTAGTTGCATACATTATACACTGATGATTCTTACAGCATGACTTTTAGAGACAGATGGTACTTTTTAAACAAATAAACAGGAGGAGGAATGGGAGAGACAGAGCGATGTGATTAGATAAGAAGTGTATCAAAAAAGTGTGAATGTGACACACACACACATACTACATTTAGATGTAATAATGGGGAGAAGGCAGATATTGTTCAAGGAAGCTTCAGGAAAGCATTCTTTGTAATGTTTATTTATCTTTCTGCCCCCCCACCCCGTGTGTATGTGTGTGTGTGTGTGTGTGTGTGTGTGTGTGCATGCAGGTGCTCAAGGAGGCCAGATGAGGAGATGGGATCCCCTGGAGTGGAGTTAGAGGTATTTATGAGTCATATGATATTGATTTTGGGGACCAAACTCTGATCTTCAGGAAGAGCAGCAATTACTCCTAACTTCTGAACCATTTCTCCAACCCTAGGAGGAAAAACCCCCAAAACTTTATAAAGGGAATGCTTGGTCTTGAAATCAACACCATGGGGGTGGTGAGAACAGCAATCATACTGTTAAAAAGGAAGAGAAAGGGCAAAAGTGAGCACACTGGTTTAGAAAAGGGGACAGAACAAGGAGATGGTACCAGGAAGGTACACATTCAGTAGGACGGTACATGTGCTCATGGCATATATTTCTGTTTTTTTGTTTTGTTTTGTTTTGTTTTTAAGATGTGAAACCAAAGTATTTTCAACTGCATATGGAAACAAGAGCTTGAAGATGAAGTAGGAGGAATGAGGAATGATGGTGGGAATGGAAAGGAAAAAGGCCTCTTGGGGAAAGAGGCGTAAGGTACCAGTAGAAGGGACTGAATTTAGGCAAGATAAATGTAGCCTGGATGAAAATGGTGTAGGTTGTTGGTAAGAGGAGTCGTGGGAGGCTTGAAAATGTGAGAGATGGCTACTGTGGGAAACAAGAAAGCTAAAGGAGGAAGAGGAAAGAAAAAAAAACCCAAATCAAAAACAATATCATCAGGTACCCCAGTCTAAGAAGAATAGCAGGAAACCATGGCACCAACACTCTTTTCTTCTATTTCTTCCAGAAGTGTCTGAGACCTGAACCGAAGTGAGGAGATAGCAGACATGGTAGGTGTTTTATGCTAGATGTGAGTGGAATGTAATGGGAGGAGGTAACTGGGAACCCTGGGAAGGTGGGTATGCAATGGACCATGCGCTTGTCCAGAAGTCTTTGTTCTCATCAAAAACTATCTTTAAAAGATCTGTTCTCTGCTCATGTATTTTGAAGTTGAAATAAAAATGCTAACATATAAAATAGTTTCAGAATGTCTTATTACTTATCTTATATAATATACATAAGTTAAATATAATTTTATCCAAGTTTTGAAGTACAGATTTAGTTCAATTTATAGATCTTGTCCTTCAGATAATCAGGACTCATTGTGAAATTAATCAGCCAAATCAGGGTTACTTTTCAGCAGAAAATATCTAATTTCATTTTAAAATTTATACATCTGCCTCACACCTGTTCTAAGATAGGTTAGTTGGTAGATGGATGAGTGTCTGGTAGTCACAGGTAGACAGGCGACCCACACCAGGTACAGATGGACAGACAGGTTCTAGCCTTGAGTTTGTCCTTTATTGAAACAAGTTCCCCTTAAATATTTCTTTCTGAAGTTTATTTGGTTTAGCTTCTAAGAATCTCCTTCAGGAAAGTGACATTCTAGATGTGCCCCTCTCCTGGACACCTGGGAATAATTCCCAAAATATGATTAAGGATGGGGGAGGGTATGCCTTTGTTTTGTGAAACGCAAGAGAGCACTTGAACATTGAGAAAGGAGACTGTTAGATTCCAGAGTTTACAGGCTGATCAGCTTCAGGGATGACTATGAGGCCAGGAAACTCTAACTCTGTCTCTCTCTAAGCCTTTAGCCACATTGAAAAGGCTTTGTGCCTATACTTCAGCTTAAAAACCATTGCAATATTGGATTAAGTCTGGATAAAGGAAAGAACAAGGATGAGAGAAATGAAGAAATTGAACAGGGGACTTGCTGTCTCTTGCTTTCAAGTCTACTTAAAGTTAATGAGGCTTTTTTATAATAGTATATTGAAGTACTTTATTGTTTTGTTTCTTTTCTTATGTTTTAATGCATGCAAAGTTCATCGAGAAGTACACAGACTGAATGTTACAGGGAGGGAACTGGAAAATGAGTTAGTTGCCTAAGACAGAAGAAGGTGCTACTGGGAAGTAAACCTAGGATTTCCTGTTACGACTCAAGTCCTTTAACCAATTTAGCCAAGAGACACCTGGCTATTTTTTAGTCTTAATTTTATTTACTTCAAATTTATAGATTCTGTGTTATTTTTCTGAAAGTGGAGGTACTAAGGTACATTTTGGGCCTATGTGTCAGTTGGGCACAGTGTAGAGACTGGACACTGAGGTCAGCAAACTTGGATTTGTGCCCACGCTGTACCACTTCCTCACCAAGCCAGGCATCTTTTCTGTCTTCCATTGTTCTCATCTTCTGTAAAATGGAAAAACAGTACTGCCTGTAGGTAAGTGTTCAAGGCAGAAATAGTTGCTTATTTTACTCAGGTTTCACTCCATGTGACATGCACTGTCTGAAGGATTAATGAGTACAAATTGCCCTTATTTTAACATAAAAATAAACGAGTTAGTGGTAAATGATAGGGTCATGTTTAAGAGTGAGATTGCTACTGTACTCTGCTGTGATACAGGCACAGTAGTTATCAGGCCAAAACAGAAAGGAAATTATAAATATTCAGCATTTATTTCTCCTGAGGTTTATAAGGCTCTTTGTTTTTCATTCTTTCCCATTTTCATCAAAACATATGGCGAAATATAATTTTCAGAAGGTTGGAAATGTGAATCTTGTGCAAATATAAATGCATATTTATCAAAGGTTTTATCTAAGTCATTTTTTAAACTAAAGAACCTTTATATTGGTTCTTTAATTTAAATTAAATTGAATTTAAATTAAAGTTAAATTCAAGAGGATTTGTGAAACAAAAGTATATATGTATGGTTGTGTGTGTATATACATGGGTCTATCATCTATCTATATCAGTCTATCTATCTATCTATCTAATCTATCATCTATCTATATCCATCTACATACCATCTATCATCTCTCTGTTTTCTATCTCATCTATCTATCTCTCTATCTATCATCTATCTGTCTGTCTATCTATCTATCTATCTATCTATCTATCTATCTATCTATCTATCTATC
>CAJQZJ010032137.1:1462451-1548966 GCA_907164525.1 Lophiomys imhausi | reverse complement strand
ATCTATCTATCTATCTATCTATCTATCTATCTATCTATCTATCTATCATATACCTATCTGTCATCTATATATCTGTCTATCTTCTCATCTGTGAGTGGATTTTAACATAATATATTAGAAGAATATTAGAAAGGCATGCTGTATTCTTTTACCTTTGTTTTTAATATTTGGACATTTGTCTAAACCATTCTGTTATTGTACTTGGTTGCAGAAATCACTTCTTTATGTTTTAAGAACAGCTTTGAGATGCTCTAAAATGTTCAGATGACACATGCATTATAATATATTCAATTAGCACTCTTAAATTTAGAACGACTATAGGTAATACCAATATTGTAAAAATAATATATAGGTCAAGATAAACAAGGAAATGGAGTAAAGATGGAGCTTATAATGATTTTTTGGGTATTTGAATTAATCTCAGGAACAATATTCATATAATCAGTTCCTACATTCAATATTATAAATTCATAATGCATAACATGGTGTAGGAGTAAATGAACTGGTCCTGTTGATTTTGAAAGGTATTTGTTCAGAAATGGCCATGCTTATTAGAAACAACCTTGTAACTGGAGCAAACATATTATAGCTCTAACTTTAGGAATAAAGAATGTGGATTAAGAAGTGGTCCAGCAACAGGGCCAAGGCTGAAAATCAGTGCTGCTCTGGACTCTGATCTATTAGGCCTGACAGGCAGGAGATGTCAGGCTTCCTTCCAATGAGTTATGTTCCTAAGGAGCACTTGTAGGCTCATTGTTATGAGCTGGACACATTTTCTCAGAGAAATTGTGAGATGGATAAAGGTTGTATCTCCAGTCTAGCCTGCCAAAACCTTTACCCTACCATGTGTCCATACATACCTTAGCCTTGTCACCTTTGTTTCTGCTAGAGAACAGAGTGAAGAGCTGTCATTTGAAGTGGACTTTATACTGAGCCCCCTTCCCCACTTTCCATAGGAGCACTAGGGCTTAGGTGCAGTTTACAACATCTCATAGCTGTAGAGGCTCTGGTTGTGGTTGTTGGAGAGAGACTACCACCACAGTGCTTGGAGGGGAGCCTTTAATGCAGAATTGTTGCAGAGCCAGACACATGTTTCTCTGAGAGACAGAGGCTGGATTTTGAGAGAGGGGATGCCAAAGGACTGGACCACAGTCCATTTGGTGTGTTGACAGAGCAGATACTATAAAAGAGTAGATTTTGGCAGAGGAAGGAGTGCCATTCCCTCTTAGCATGTATGACAAGTGTGTGTGTGTGTGTGTGTGTGTGTGTGTGTGTGTACATGTGCATGTGTGCATTTTCTATATGTTCGTGTGGGTATGAACTTCCAGGGAGCAGAGCTCTTTAACTGAACCTAATGTTAGGCTGCTGTACAGCAAATCCCAGCAATTCTCCAGTTTCTGCTTCCCACCATTGGGTGATAGCCACGAGTAACTTTTTAAATTTTTTTTTACTTTATTTTTTATTTCTTCAAGTTACATCTCAATCGCAATCCCCTCCCTACTCCCCCTCCAGTCCCACCCTCCCACCCTCAACCCCCCCATCCTCTTCCCTTTTTTTGAGAATTTTTAAAGATTTATCTTGTACTTTTTTAAATTTATTTTTTATTCTTCAAGTTACATCTCAGTCTCAATCCCCTCCTTACTCATGCCTCTGGCCCCACCTTCCCACTCTCTTCCCCCTCACCCCCCCATCTACTTCCTTTTTTTTAAGTTTAAGGAATATCTTTTCCCCCCAACAGCTCCCCCTTTCAGTCCAACAAATGGTTCTTTCTCTTATAACAACAAATACAACACAAAACAACAGAAATAAATAGGACACAATTATGAGAGTTATATGGCTTAGCATACATTCCCAACTTTTTACATGGGTTCTAAGGTTTGAACCCAGGTCTGCTTGCTTTCATCTCTCCAGCCCAGTGTGCAACAGCTTGATATATAAACCACATAGAAAGGTTTGCAGGTTCAGGGGTGGGAATGAACAAGGGTGATTTTTATTTTTTCCTATTGAATTCAGTTTATTAAAAGAGACCAACAAATCTCCTTGTCAACATTATAAAATGTAATTCAACTAAAGTGCAAAATTAAACAGTATCTAAAATATTAATAAAATTAAAGATCATACAAATCCCTTCATTAACAAATAAGCATTATTGATGTAAAAACTTCAATCAAAATCAGGAAAGTGTTGTAGAAAAGGACCTAGAAATGATTCCAGAAACTTCTCAATAAAGGACTGTAGGTTTTCAGGTCTCACTGATTAATAGGTGCAGTATTTGTTTTCATTTTCCTGATTTAGGTAATGTTACAGGTCTTCTAAAATCTACATTTTATTCCATGAATAAATTGTACTACGTACTTTTTCTCTGAGACTATATTAATATCTTCTTATTTCCCTTCACTTCCTATGTAAGAACTGTGATAAACTTAAGCACTTCTACAAAATAAAATCTGAAAAAACAAAATCTGAGCTCAGTATCTCAAGATATTACAAAATTTTTAAGCTTTTGATATTATGATATAGTTACATTTCTTCTTTCGCTCCCCCCTCACACCCTCCAATACACCGATCCTCTCACTCGGTCACATTTGTGACCTCTTTTTTCATTAATTGTTTTTGCATGCATTTATGTAAACTGCTCTGAATGTTTGTTACTCATTTGTGTGTTTTCAGAAGTGACCATATGGTATTGAATAACAAATTTGTGTGCTTTTCCATAGGAAGGATTATTTCCCCAGCTCTCAGAATTCCTTAGCTACCTCTAGTTCCATGTATAGGGTTGAATCTTCTTGGGCATTCCTCCAAACACTTTGGCTTGTCTATTGGTATTATCCTTGTTTAGTGCATGCTTAAGCAGTCATGTTGGTGAGGCTTTATGGATGCAGCTTCTGACATTACTAGGGGACACAATCTCACTGCAAACTCCCTGATCTGGCTCTTAAAAGCATTCTGCCTACCTCTTCTACGATGTTACATGGTTTAATGGGAGTCTGTACCCACACCCTTTTATTTAATCCATACCCTTTCCAATAGGATGATTGCCAATGTTTTTTTTTCCCCAGGGGTTTTTAGAACACACAAAAGCAATTTTTTTCCTGTTGGAATTTCTTATTGACTCACCCCCCCTCCACACACACATAGGTGACATTTATAATAAGAGTTGAGATCTGAAACCAGGAGAAAGGAGGTTGTTTCAGGTGTCCAGAAGACAGCATCTGTCCTTATCTCCATGGATGTTTGCACTCCCTGTGTGTCTTTTCCTGTTTAGATGTGATAATGACAATGCTTACTCTATTGAGTTAGAGAGATTAATTGAGATAGTACACAAGAAATCATTAGCTGTGTACCAAAAGCATGATACACTATCAATAAATTCCCACCATTATTACCTTTTACATATAGGACAAAGGAGCTAATTAAGTCATTTCTGAGACATATACAGATTCACCACACAGAAAATGGTTAGCTGTCCTTATTTGATCCATAATCTAGAAAACAAATTGAGGACACAGCAGTTTTAAAATGTACAAAAAAATGAGCTGGGTAATTGCTCTCAATTTAAGCAATATCTGCAGTAATATGAATCAGGAGATTAATATAAATAACATAACCTTAAGAAGTGGCTTTTACTTAGTGAAAGACACAATCAAGCCACTAGAATACAGCTGACAGCATTTAAAGCCACCTGTTTAACTCAGCTTACACGTTTACTGTAGAAGATGAAAAAATAGCTCAAAACCTTGCAAGTAAATTCTATGCAATGCAGAGAACAGTTATCAACTGTCATTCATCTCAACCTCTACTGAAAATCAACAACTCTTATGCAGAAGCCAAATGTAAATATTTGAAAAAGATGGAGCATGGCAGACTTATCAGAGTTAGGGCTGTTGACCTGTCAATATTTTGCTCTTGAAAGCTAAGAACTTTGTAAGCTAAGCTCAGTACCTTCAAATATTGAGCATAGTGATTTTCCTATGAGGCATTTCAACACTCCAGAGTTATTTATTTGACCTGCACTGCAACAACCTCCATCTTAAAGGAACTGTGGATTATAAAGTTGGAATTCTGTAATCTTAGAATTTAAAGAGGGCAAAGATCTAATCTTTTCTACAAAATATCTAGGGATATTTCAACTTGACTTAAATATTACAGAGTTGTGTAAATGTTATAAGCAGCCATTGAGAATTCTTTTTTTTTAAATACTTTATTTTTTTTCTTCAAGTTACATCTCAGTCACAAACCCTTCCCTATTCCCCCCTTCCTATCCCGTCCTTCCACCCTCTTCACACCAGCAGTTTCCCCTTTCAGTCCAACAGATGGTTCCTTCTGTTATAACAGTAAATACTATACAAAACAACAGATATAAATATGCCACATTTATGAGAGTTAAATGGCCCAGTATACCTTCCCAATATCCAGTTTATACATATTTGGCCCCTGACTTTAACATTCTACTATCTAACCATCTCCATGAGTTTAAAGGTCTATATCTGACTCAACATTCATACTAACTTGCAACACAACTTTAAGAGTATCTTCTTAGATCTATAACACCCTCTTGATTCCTAAACAACTCAAAATTTAACTATGAGACTCTAGCTGTCTATTCTTCAACCACCTCAGAGACCTGAGAGGGATAAATATATCTGCTTATATAGGAAGTGCAGGGCCTGCAGCTTCCAAAACTAAGAAATGACATACCAGTGACTGCCTGGACAGTTCCCATTTTCTCTCCATACATTCCAGCATCAGTCTTCAGCCTTTGGGTCCTGTTTGTCTGACAGACATTTGTTGTAGAGCAGGGATTATGAAGGACTTACCTACCCTGTCTTGGCAGAGCTAGGCTGTCGACTTCCCTGCTACCAAGTTTTGTCCTTTTTGGACAGCAGTCTGCCTGCAGTTGGAGCAAGGGGTTTTTTCATGCCAAGAGATAGGCTTGCCACTAATTCAACCATCTCACACTGGAGATTCTTCTACTTGGAGTAGAATAGGGGGTGCTGTCAGGAGCTGATATGTCTCGATATCAAAAAAAAAAGAAAATCTTAATTTAAGATAACATCTTTGAATGCCATATTTTGCAGATCTCTTGGGGTTTTTGAAGATGCCCTATCCATCTCTTGTATTTAGATAAGCAAACAGCTCAGGACCTGAGACCAACAATCAATAAATGGGACCTCATGAAACTGAAAAGCTTCTGTAAGGCAAAAGACACTGTCATTCGAACAAAACGGCAACCAACAGACTGGGAGAAAATCTTCACCAACCCCACATCTGATAGAGGTCTATTATCTAAAATCTACAAAGAACTCAAGAAACTAAATGCCAAGAAACCAAATAATCCAATCAAAAAATGGGAGATGTAGCTAAACAGAGAATTCACAAAGGAGGAATCCCTAAGGGCTGAGAGACACCTGAAGAAATGTTCAACATCCTTAATCATCAGAGAAATGCAACTCAAGATGACCCTGAGATTCCACCTAACACCTGTTAGAATGGCTAAGATAAAGAGCTCAAATGGTAGCGCATGCTGGCGAGGGTGTGGAGAAAGGGGAACCCTACTCCATTGCTGGTGGGAGTGCAGACTTGTGCAACCACTATGGAGGTCTGTCTGGCGATATCTTAGAAATCTAGGAATAACCTTGCCTCAGGACCCAGCCATACCACTTCTGGGTATACACCCAAAGGACCTCTCACGGAGACATAGGGAAGTCTCCTCATCTATGTTCATAGCAGCCTTATTTGTAATAGCTAGAAATTGGAAACAACCCAGATGTCCCTCAACTGAAGAATGGATTAAAAAATTGTGGTACATCTATACAATGGAATATTACTCAGCTATAAGAAACAATGAAATCATGCAATTTGCAACCAAATAGATGGATCTAGAGAAGCTCATCCTGAGTGAGCTAACCCAGTCTCAGAAGGATGCACATGGCATCTATTCACTTATAGTAGGATTTTAGCTATCTCGTACAGGATATCTGTACTACAACCAACACACCAAAAGGAACATGGAAAATTCTTTTATTTATTTATTTATTTATTTATTTATTTATTTATTTATTTAATTTTTTAAATACTTTATTTTTTTTTCTTCAAGTTACATCTCAGTCACAAACCCTTCCCTATTCGCCCTTCCTGTCCCACCCTTCCACCCTCTTCCCCCCAACAGCTTCCCCTTTCAGTCCAACAAATGGTTCCTTCTCTAATACCAGTAAATACTATACAAAACAACAGAAATAAATATGCCACATTTATGAGAGTTAAATGGCCCAGTATACCTTCCCAATGTCCAGTTTATACATATTTGGACCCTGACTTTAACTTTCTACCATCTAACCATCTCCATGAATTTAAAGTTCTATAACTGACTTAGCTTTCATACTAACTTGTATCACTATTATAACCATCTTCTTAGATCTAGAACGCCCTCTTGATTCCTAAACAACTCAAAATTTAACTATGAGACTCTAGCTGTCTATTCTTCAACCACCTCAGAGACCTGAGAGGGATAAATATATCTGAATATATAGGAAGTGCAGGGCCTGCAGCTTTCAATACTAAGAAATGACAAACCAGTGACTGCCTGGACAGTTCCCCTTTTCTCTCCACACATTCCAGCATCAGTCTTCAGCCTTTTGGTCCTGTTTCTTTGACAGACATTGATTGTAGAGCAGGAATTATGAAGGACTTACCTAACCTGTCTTGGCAGAGCTAGGCTGTCGACATCCCTGCTACCAAGTTTTGTCCTTTTTGGACAGCAGTCTGTCTGCAGTTGAAGCAAGGAGTTTTTTCATGCCAAGAGATAGGCTTGCCACTAATTCAACCATCTCACACTGGAGATTCTTCGATGCTCATCTTCTACTTGGAGTAGAATAGGGGGTGCTGTCAGGAGCTGATATGTCTCGATATCAAAAAAATCTTAATTTAAGATAACATCTTTGAATGCCATATTCTGCAGATCTCTTGGGGTTTTTGAAGATGCCCTAACCATCTCTTGTATTTAGATAAGCAAATGTTGCTTGTCTCTTAGAACTTGATTACTGAGTAGTTTAGAGAATATCTGTGATAGACTGTCATAGTAGCTAACAAAGTGATAATGTTTGCATGACTAGGAGTTTGTTTTTCTTAACTATCCTAAACAGTTTTAGACAGTTGGTATCAAGAGGCCAGAGCTTCATATTTTATTTTTAAGTATCTCTAGGTATGATACCATTAGGAAGCGTTACCTTTAATTTTGTATCAATATACAAAGATCTATTCACTTGTGGCTAAATATACTCTTAATTTTGTATCAATATACAAAGATCAATGCCTATGTAGCCCAATACAATCTTAATATTACGTCCATATACAAGGGTCAATACCATTGTGGCCAACTATAATCTTAATTTTGTATCAATATACAAAGATCAATACCGATGTAGTCCAATATGATCTTATTTTTGCACAATAAACAATAGTCAATACCACTTTAGCCAAATATACTACTAATTTTGTATCAATATACAAAGGTATAAGGGCATATTCAATAATCTGTCCCTTCTTCTTGGTCCTTCCTGTGCTATGTCTATGTCTCATTTTTCTCAAGTCCATGCACTCCTACATAGGAGAGAAAGAAGGATACAGAAAAGGAAAAGTAGGAAGTCCCTGGGTCTAACCTCCAAAACCCATTAAACAGGACCATTTAACAGCTTGTAATCTCTTCCCCTAAATAATAGAGTATTCAGTTATCCTTCAAATAACCAAAAGGGGGGGATAGAGAAACATCCCCCCACCCTCTGGGCATGGGACATCGCTGTCTTAAAATGACTTCCTGCTGATTTGGGTCGTAGTAAACCTGTTTGGGGCCCGAACCAAAATGGAAAAATGGTTAAAAATGTTAGTACAATCCTTTTATGTTCAGTCCTTCTGTTCTCAGCTGTTTAGATGTCCTAAGGAGTTTGTAGGGAGAAGCTGATCTTGCAGACTTTACTGAGGTTCTGGCTGGGGCATTGTGTAATGCTGAACGGTCTTAGCGATATTGAATTGTTGTGGTTGTAGGCTTTTGATGGAGACAGCTATTGAGGAAGTCTTTCAGGCTGAATCAACTAGGTCACTCATCTTCTTTGGTGTCTGATTCTGTTTTCTGCTGAGGTTTCCGTTGTCCAGTTGTCCCTGGGTTCCTTGAATGGATGCTTTGATTCTCCTGGAAAGATAAGAACAGAGCCCTGCCCTAATCCTAACTCTGGGACAATTACCCTCTTTTTTTTTTGGGGGGGGGGGGCTAGGTAATATTTCTCCTGAAGCAAATTTGGTTTTTTGACAATATATAAAGTGTTATCTTTCAATCTGGGTTAAAGAAGAAATTATCACTGGAAGTACTGCCTCGTAGGCCCACGGTGAATGAAGAGGCTCTTGGCCCTTATATGACTCCTGATCTGTGGTGAGAGACTGTTATGCAGGGACACTCCACCCCAGAGGAACAAGACGGAAGGGTCAGGGGGTAGAGCATGGGAGGGTGGGGCTGGGAAGTGGGAAAAGAGGACAATATGATAAGGAAGTAACCTGAAGCAACAAAAAAATAAATTTATTAATTAAAAAAAAGCAGGTAACAATGCTAAAACACTGTAAATAAAATAAAGGATACAGCCATTCAACCTCGTCTTATAAACCTCTAAGTGTCGAAAAAACGTAGAGCTAAGGTAAAATACATGAGAATTGTGGTGTTAACCCATGCCTTTAACTTCAGCAGAGATGGGAGGAGCACCATAGAGTTAGTGGTCCTATAAATTCTAGAGTTATACAGAACAGGGTGGTGAGGGTACACACCCTTAATCCCATCATTCAAGAAGAGTACACCCTTAATCCCAACACACTAGAGACAGAAACAGGCAGATCTCAGAGCTCAAGGTCAGCCTGATACAAAACAAACTCTAAATAGAGAAAAACTTTGATCCAGGAGTGGTGGAACACATCTTTAATCCCTTCAGATGGGAACCACAGGTCTCTGATCCCAATAATTAGAATGCAGAGACACACACAAGGATTTGGAAAGACCTAAGTTTAAAAGCTACTTACAAAAGGCCTACTCAATACAAACAAATTGTCCTTTGAGATCTCAAAATATATACACTAAAGCTGGTTTAGCTCCAAAATAACAAAATAATTTCTTCTTTAACCCAGATTGAAAGACAACACTTTATATATTGCCAAAAAAGCCATTGAGAATTCTGTCATCTTTCTCCTTCATGGTACTTGGGTTATGATATGTCCCATATCCTTAAAATTATTCATGTATTTGGACTCTTTACCAATGAGATTTAAGTGGAGTATAGGAATTCATTCTAGGAAGAAGCACTTGAGCTCATTTTGATCCGAATTGTTTCTCTGATATGGCAGCCCTGAGGACCTGTATTAGAGCTGCAATGTTTTATGATGGCACAACATTTTGTGTCTTGGGTCTCTATGTGCTACCATGAGTATGGATTTTTGTGACCTGTGTTGGGTAGATAGTGTAAATAAGAAACTTTGTCTAACAAACCATTGCAAATTAGGGTTTTGTTGTTGTTGATGATGATGATGATGGAGCACAAATTTGGGTAACTTGATCAATACTTTACAAAATTTCACTTTTACAAAAACTGCTCTTATAGTTGGACAGAAGAAACATTATTTTAATGTTCTGTCTTATGTTGAGCTAAGATATAACTTCATATAAAATTTAATCTTTTTATACCATCTGGAGCAGAAGAGGATTGTCACATTTGTTCATCCACATGGCAATCCTTCAAATATCAGAGCATAAATATTACTCTTACCATAAGTTCTCTTTGTAAAGAAATCCTATGTTTCTCCTGGCACATGGATACTTCACTTTTCACCACCATCATGACTATCTTTGCATCATTCATACCTTGTGACTGTTCCGTTAAAACATAATGTGTAGAATTAAATAGAAGTCTTATGAAAAGAGACCATGCTTGCCTCTTGGAAATGTGATTGGTGATAGATTATGGTTATTTTTTTTAGAAGCATATTATTTTAGAACATATTTTATGCTGACTTTTTTTTTTTTTGCTCTTACTGGGAGTTGAATCAAGAGTTTCAAGCATACTAAGGATATACTGTAACTTTGTGTCACACCCCAAACCACAGGGTTAACATTTTAAGATAGGCCCCAACTCTGGTTTGTTTCATGAAGGATTTCTTCCTATTTATCTTTACTGTATCATGATATTCTTTCAAGAACAATGACAAGAAGATTGTTCAGTGCAATCAGCACAGCTGCCTAAGGGCCGTCAGTTGTGCAAATTTGTGGCCCTTGTGCAGATAAATGCAGAAATGATCACTAAAAATATGACTCAACATAAGATCACAAACTTACTTAAAACATGAGATTTTCTCTCCATACATTACAGCATCAATCTTCAGCCATTTGGCCCCATTTCTCTGACAGACATTGGTTGTAGAGCAGGAATTATGAAGGACTTACCTATCCTGTCTTGGCAGAGCTAGGCTGTCGACTTACCTGCTTCCAAGTTTTGTCCTTTTTGGACAGAAGTCTGTCTACAGTTGAAGCAAGTGTTTTTTCTTACCAAGAGAATGGCTTACCACCAATTTAATCATCTCCCACTGGAGATTCTTCGATGCTCATCTTCTACTTGGAGTAATATAGGGGGTGCTGTCAGGAGCTGACATGTCTCGATATCAAAAAATCTTAAGTTAAGAAAACATCTTTGAATGCCATATTCTGCAGATCTCTTGAGGTTTTTGAAGATGCTCTATCTATCTCTTATATTTAGATAAGCAAATATTGCTTGTCTCTTAGCAACTTGATTTCTGAGTAGCTTAGAAAATAACTGTGATAGACTGTCATCATGGAGATGGTTAGATAGTAGAATGTTAAAGTCAGGTGCCAAATACATATGGACTGGACATTGGGAATGTATGCTAAGCCATATAACTCTTATAATCGTTGCCTATTTATTTCTGTTGTTTTGTATTGTATTTATAGTTATAAGAAAAAGAACCATTATTTGGACTGAAAGGGATAGCTGTTGGGGGAAAAATAAATACCTTAAACTAAAAAAAAAAAAAAAAAAAAAAAGAAGGGAAGAGGATGGTGGGGCTGAGGGGGAGGAAGGTGGAAGGGTGGGACTGGAGGGGGGAGTAGGGAGGGGATTGTGATTGAGATGTAACTTGAAGAAATAAAAAATAAATTATTAAAAAAAAATTAAAAAAAAAATTAAAAAAAAAAACATGAGATTTAATTTTTGCAATTAAAAAAAAAAAACTTGGCAGCAGGAGAGATGGCTCAGAGGTTAAGAGCACTGACTACTCTTCCAGAGTTCCTAAGTTCAATTCCCAGCAACCATATGGTGACTAACAACCATCCATGATGAAATTTAGTGCCCTATTCTGATTTGCAGGAATAAATGCAGACAGAACACTGTCTACGTAATAAATCTCAAAAAACCCAAAAGAAACATTAAAAAACAAAACAAACTAAACAAAATCTTGATTCTGATTCTCTACAACAGCAGTTCTCAATCTTCCTAATGCTGTGATCCCTTAATATAGTTCCTCATGTTGTGATTACCCTCAACCATAAAATTATTTCATTGTAACTTTTAACTATGATTTTGCTACTGTTGGCAATCGTAATGTATTATGATATGCAGATGGCCTTAGGCAACTACTGGGAAAAGGTTGTTTGACCCCACAGGGGGCAAAAAACCACAGGTTGAGAAGCACTGCTCTAGACTGAGTTTGAAGATGATGATGTAATTTTGTAATGCCAAAAGTTTGGGTACCCCTGGTAGGAAGTCAAGAGAATGTAATTACAGTATGTGGTTTGGTCCATTGGTGCATAGGATCTTGTCTGAAGATATTCAGTAATAGATGTCAGGAAAGCAGAAAATATGCTCAACACCATCATGCGAACTAAAGATGAGGCAGTATAAGGTCATATACATGAACAAACTGAAAGAATCAGAGGCTGAGAACTGAGGGCAGGGTTTCTAATGTACAGGTTTGGGAGACAAAGCCAATGAAGAAAAAAAAAAAAAAAAACAAAACAAAGTTCATCTCAAATGGCTTAAAAACATTTAAAACGCCAGTAGTAGACTTTCCTCAGAAATTATCCAGTTAAGGATTTCTCTGCTCTCACTCCACCTTTGGTTGTTTTTAGTCTTTTTTTTTTTTATATAAGTACTTTATTTTTTTTTATTCAAGTTACATCTCAGTCACAAACCCTTCCCTATTCCCCCTTCCTGTCCCACCCTTCCACCCTCTTCCCCCCCAACAGCTTCCCTTTTCAATCTAACAAATGGTTCTTTCTCTTATAACAGTAAATTCTATACAAAACAGCAGAATTAAATATGCCACATTTATGAGAGTTAAATGGCCCAGTATACCTTCCCAATGTCCAGTTCATACATATTTGGCCCCTGACTTTAACCTTCTACCTTCTAACCATCTCCATGAGTTTAAAGTTCTATAACTGTCTTAGCTTTCATACTAGCTTGCATCACTATTATAACCATCTTCTTAGATCTAGAACACCCTCTTGATTCCTACACAACTCAAAATTTAACTATGAGACTCAAGCTGTCTATTCTTCAACCACCTCAGAGAGCTGAGAAGGATAAATATATCTGATTATATAGGAAGTGCAGGGCCTGCAGCTTCCAATACTAAGAAATGACAAACCAGTGACTACCTGGACAGTTCCCATTTTCTCTCCATACATTCCAGCATCAGTCTTCAGCCTTTTGGTCCTGTTTCTCTGACAGACATTTATTGTAGAGCAGGGATTATGAAGGACTAACCTACCTTGTCTTAGCAGAGCTAGGCTGTCGACTTCCCTGCTACCAAGTTTTGTCCTTTTTGGACAGCAGTCTGTCTGCAGTTGAAGCAAGGAGTTTTTACATGCCAAGAGATAGTCTTGCCACTAATTCAACCATCTCACTCTAAAGATAGTCTCAATAGATACAAGAAAATTGAAATAACACCTTGTATCTTATCAGACCACCATGGAATAAAGCTGGTCTTCAACAGCAAAAGAATCAACAGAAAGCCTACACACACATGGAAATTGAACAGCTCCTTACTGGACGACCACTGGGTCAGGGAAGAAATAAATAAGGAAATCAAAGACTTTTTAAAATCCACGACAATGAAGACACAACATACCCAAACCTATGGGATACAATAAAAGCTGTGCTACGAGGAAAGTTCATAGCACTAAGTGCATTCAAAAAGAAAATTGTGACAGCTCATATTAGTGAATTAACAGCTAAGCTGGGTGAATTGGAAAAAAAGAAGCAAACACGCCCAAGAGGAGCAGAAGGCAGGAAATCATCAAACTTAGGGCTGAAATCAACAACTTAGAATCAAAAAGAACTATACAAAGAATCAATGAAACCAAGAGTTGGTTCTTCGAGAAAATCAACAAAATAGACAGACCCCTAGCCAAATTAACTAAAAGGCAAAGATAAAGAACCCAAATCAACAAAATCAGAAATGAAAAGGGAGTAATAACAACAGACATTGAGGAGATCCTGAAAATATTCGGGCATTACTTTAAAAATCTATATTCCACTAAATTTGAAAACCTAAGCGAAATGGACAATTTCCTCGATAAATTCCACCTACCAAAACTAAATCAAAATCATATTAACAGCTTAAACAGCCCAATAACCCCTAAGGAAATAGAAACAGTCATTAATAATCTCCCAACCAAAAAAAAAAAAAAAAAAAAAAAACCCAGGGCCAGATGGCTTTAGCATGGAATTCTACCGGACCTTCAAAGAGGAGCTAACACCATTACTCTTCAAACACTTCCACCACATAGAAACAGAAAGAACACTGCCAAACTCATTCTATGAGGTTGTTTTTAGTCTTTAGGAGCTTCTTTGGAATGCTTTTATGGCAACATAACAGGTATCAGTAATAAAGAAGGATTTATACTTCTCACTAGTGTGAAAACCACCCATTTTCTATAATCAGTGACACTTCTGATTTTTGTTCCGTTAGAACGGTTCCTAAGTCACTTGTCTAGCTTATAAAAAGCACATAGAGTAAGTAGGGAATGGGTTGTTCTTGAAATAAATAGTAGAGGGATAATTTCAAAGAACACAGGTTGAGATGAATGATGTACAGGGAGCTCACTAATAGTCACTATAGGTGTGCAGAAAAAATGTGGCCAGATTCAGAAAGCAGATAATGAGATGGTAATGGATGGACTTTAGGGAATGAAGAAAACATTGTTATGAATTTCTTACCTAAAACACATGAGGTAAAGAATGAATAACCGTTTGTGTAGGGATACAGAAGTAGTTTGAGGCACAGAACACTGTTTTCCTCAGGAAAAAGAGAGATACAATCGGAGATTGAGTTCTGAGAGAACTTGGGCAAGCCCTTGGCTTAAAAGTGGCATCAGAAAAGAAGCAATGCTATTCATGCACACTGAGGGTATAATTGAGGTCTGTCTGGATTGTTCAACATTGTTTCCTGCAGGAGGAAGCTTTGAGACTTCTGACCAGCCACTCAGAAGAAAGTAAGTATTGAGGAGGGCATTTGTAGCTTGGAAGAGAATAAGAAAAGACCCAGATTGATTTCCATAGTGATTGTACAAGTTTGCACTTCCAACAGAAATGCAGGAGTGTTCTCCTTTCTCCACAACCTCACCAGCATGTGCTGTCACTTGAGTTTTGATCTTAGCCATTCTGACAGGTGTGACATGGAATCTCAGAGCCATTTTGAGTTGCATTTCCCTGATGACTAAGGATGTTTAACATATCTTCAAGTGTCTCTTGACCTTAGAGACACTTAGAGATTCTTCTTGTGAATTCTTGGTTTAGCTCTAAACCCCATTTTTTGATTGCATTATTTGGTTTCTTGCTGTTTAATTTCTTGAGTTCTTTATATATTTTAGATATTAGCCCTCTGTCAGATGTGGAGTTGGTGAAGATCTTTTTCCAATCTGTAGGATGCTCTATTTTTCTAATGACAATGTCCTTTGCCTTACAGAAGGTTTTCAGTTTCATAATGTCCCATTTATTGATTGTTGGCTTTAGAGCCTGAGGTATTGGTGTTCTGTTCAGGAAGTTGTCACCTGTGCCAATGAGATCCAGGCTTTTCCCGCTTTCTCTTCTTTTAGATGTAGTGTGTCTGATTTCCTGTTGAGGTCTTTGATCCACTTGTACTTAAGTTTTGTGCAGGGTGATAAATATGGGCCTATTTACATCCTTGTACTTGCAATATATTAGAAAATTGGGAATAGTTCTACTCAAGACCCAGCCATACTGGTCCTGGGCATGCATCCAAAAGATTTTCTACAAAACCACAAGGACATCTGCTCAACTATGTACATAGTAGCTTAATTTAGAGTAGCCAGAAACTGGAAACAACCCAGATGTCCTTTAACTGAAGAATGAATGAAAAAAAATGTGGTACATTTACGCAATGGAATACTACCTAGCTATCAGAAACAAGGAAATAATGCAATTTGCAATCAAATAGATGGAGCTAGAAAAGTGGATCAAAGACCTTAACATAAGGCCCGTCACACTAAATCTACTGAAAGAGAAAGTGGGAAAAACCCTCGAAATCATTAGCACAGGTGACAACTTTCTGAACAGAACACCAACAGCTCAGGACCTAAGACCAACAATCAATAAATGGGACCTCATGAAACTGAAAAGCTTCTGTAAGGCAAAGGGCACTGTCATTCAAACAAAACGGCAGCCTACAGATTTGGAAAAAGCTTCACCAACCCCACATCTGACAGAGGGCTAATATCCAAAATTTACAAAGAACTTAAGAAATTAAATGCCAAGAATCCAAATAATCCAATTAAAAAATGGGGAAAAGAGCTAAACAGAGAATTCACAAAGGAGGAGTTCCTAAAGGCTGAGAGACACTTGAAGAAATGCTCAGCATCCTTAATCATCAGAGAAATGCAACTCAAGACAACTCTAAGATTCCACCTCACACCTGTCAGAATGGCTAAGATCAAAAGCTCAAATGACAACACATGCTGGTGAGGGTGTGGAGAAAGGGGAACCCTCCTCCATTGCTGGTGGGAGTGCAGGCTTGTGCAACCACTATGGAGGTCAGTCTGGCAATATCTTAGAAAACTTGGAAAAGCTTTGCCTCAGGACCCAGCCATACCACTTCTGGGTATACATCCAAATGACTCCTCACTGAATCACAAGGAAATTTCTTCATCTATGTTCATAGCAGCTTTATTTGTAATAGCTAGAAACTGGAAACAACCCAGATGTTCCTCAACCGAAGAATGGATTAAAAAGCTGTGGTACATCTACACAATGGAATATTACTCAGCTATCAGAAACAATTAAATTATGCAATTTGCAGCCAAATGGATGGAACTAGAGACGCTCATCCTGAGTGAGCTAACCCAGACTCAGAAGGATGCACATGACATCTATTCACTTATAGTCGTATTTTAGCTACAGGATATCTATTCTAAAACCAATGCACCAAAGGGAACATGGACATAGACTTTTGTTTGTTTGTTTGTTTTATCTCCCTGGCAATGAGACACTTTCCCCTGGTGGTACTGCCTTTTGGGCCCCCAGTGTATGAGGAGACTCTTGGCCCTCATATGACTTCTGAACTGGGGTGGGGGACTGTTATGTAGGTACACTCCAGAGGAGTGGGATGGAAGGGTTAGGGTGTAGAGAGCGGAAAGGCAGGGCTGGGAAGGGGAGAAAGAGGACAATATGATGGAGATGTAACCTGAAGCAATATATATATATAAAGATCATCCTGAGATCCTGAGTGAACTAACCCAGACCCAGAAAGATACATATAGTATATATTCACTTATAAGTGGATATTTACCATATAGCACAGGACTACCATCCTACAACTTACAGGTAGACAGACAGTAACCTAGAATAACTATCCTATGAAAAACTCCACCCAGCAGTGAGTCATGGACCCTTTTGACTATTAATGGAACACTTTACCTTAGATGGACTGCTTATCAGGCCCCAGTACAAGAGGAAGCCTTTAAGCCTCCTGTGACTGATTAACTGAAGAGGGTGATAAGTGGGGCTCCTCTTATATCTGAAGGGAAGGAGAGGACAGATATGGGGAAGGGGAGGGGGGTAGGACCTGGAGGGGAGGAGGGAGGGGACTTTGAGATGTAACTTGAAAAAATAAATTAATAAAAGAAAAGAAAACAAAAGACTCAGACCAGTAAGGGGAGCTGGAGAAGAAGGAAAACAAGGCTCCCCTGTGAAGTCTTTTCCTGTTTCTTCAGTTGGATGGGCTTCTTCTTGCATGTAGGTGTTTTCCAACTAGTAAAGTGTTTAGTTAGACACTAATCAGACTTATTAGTGGAGATCCAGTTTCTAGCTCTACATATTTCAGTGAAACACACATCCTTTGCCTTCAAAACCAACTATCAGCTACTTATGTTTGTGTTACGTGGTGCTACATTGTCCATAAATGAAATAAGATAGGTACCTCATGCCTTTGATTTTCTGTCCACATGTAAACCTGCTCTTACTGACTGTTATACTGGGGGCTCTTAGTTTTTTGTTTTTGTCAATTTAGCTGAGAAGTGACACAATGCTTGGCTCTGGGAGCTAGGAACCCAGCTGTACATGGCGACTTTTAGTTCCACATTTGAGAAAGGAGAAAGTGTATTTGCATTGTGTTGCCTTCTCCTAGAAGTTCTTGTTGTTTAGTATTCTCTTTTTTCCCATGGGAAAAAGGGTTTATTTTATTTATTTATTTTTAATCATTTTTTTAACATTTATTTATTTTTTTTAAGTTACATCTCAATCATAGTCCTCTCCCTCCTTAAAGGATGTAGTGTAGAGGCATCTGCTGCACAGGGCTGGGATGCCTTTCCTCATTCTGTGTGCCAGGATTTCCTCCCTGCTCCTATGCACTACATGATTGATACACACTTTTTCTTCAGCTTTCAATGGCTCCCACAATGTACTTTTTTTTTTTTTACTATCATTTCTATATTTGGTAAATACCTTTATTTTAGTAATTATTTCTTAATACTTTATAAAGTAACATTGCAGATTCCTGCTTCCAACTTCTTAAATGTATATGTTATCTATATATATATAGCTTTGGCTTTTAGCATATGCTCTTCTGTGTCATCAGTGTTTGGCTATGGGTTTCTTTTAGGTTTACTTACCTAATACTCATAACACAGATTCTGTCATGTCTCCACAACACAATAATGGTTTCACTTTATGTACCTAGGAACATCAATGTTTCCTCTGCCCTGTATCCCCTGAGGCACCAGCACAGTCTTTCTAGAATAATTTTCACTCCAATATTTAATGGAATAAATTTATTATAGACAAATGAATGCATATTTAATTATATTGAGAAAACTAGAAGATGAAGACAATAATTCTTAACTGTCAAGTATAATATTTTTGCTAACTTTCACTAACCAAAATATTTCACCTCCTGTCCCTGTTAGGAACAAGACAGAATTTTATACTTTTTAATTGACTTCTGTAAGAAAAACAAACTTGTAGAAGTACGTTGCTGTCCTCCTACAGTCATGGTAAAGGTAAAAGTAGCTAAATGCAAAGTGACCCTCTGAGAAGAACTGTTCTTTTTCATAATCCTTCTCCGCATTCTATTGACAGTCACCATGGTGATTAGAGCACACAAATCATAATGCATGTTTAAATCATTTATTAGTCCAAGTGAGACAATCACAGAAAGATGGGTGTCTTTAAAAATTCAACTGGAAGAATTCTTATGGAAAGAATTCTGGCGTGGTCATGGGCTCATGAGTGAACAATTGGGGAAAGGCAAGAGAAATTAAAAAAAATTGTAAGTTGGTTGAATTCTGAAATATTTTGTATATTTTGTAAATAATTCCCAATTGCATTCCTGGAGTATACCCACATTTAGAGAAAGTGCTGTAAGTCTTATATCTTATGAATATTCTGTGAAAAATAATTCTTTATGAGAAGTGACTTCATGGTAGGATCTTCTAGAAGAAGTCTTCTATAAAATAATGTTGAAAGTTTTATTATCTGATGCAGTTGAAATCTTTATTTCTTTGGAGACAGAGCAGCTAACTTTCCTCTCAGCTATACTATAATATTCCTAAATCTATATTTTATTATTCTTCCTAATAAAAGAAAGGATAATGGTACTATTAACACAATAGCTGTTAATCTAATGGAACATATTTTAGTTTTACAAGGCAATTTTTGTAAACAGTCATTAATCTTTGCAATATTAAAATAAAAACCTTAGAAATGTTATTAATTTTTCAAGATATTGTAAAATGAGTTGTAATGCCATAAAACTCATAAAGCTTCATATTTTTAAATCTTTTATTATGCTACGTATATAAAGAAATATGAGTTGGTTAAATATTTTTGCATTCTTGTTTGTTCAAACTCACATTATTGACCTAAATTTATAGATGTATTCATAGCAATAAATGTTCTAAACTAGAAAAATATTTCTTATGGAAACAAAGGGTAAATATTTTTTTTTCTAGAGAGAAATTTTGCCCCAGTTCTGATCACTTGAGAAATATAGTATTTTTATGGACATGTTTTAACAGGTCCACAGAAGTAGATTTTTAAAAGGACTTTCTGAAGATTTTATAAAAGAATATGTTAAGATTTGTTGTTAAGATTGTTATAAAATAGATTTTCTCCCCACTGAAGCAAATACTAAGGATGTGTCTAATATTAAGGAAATTTAGTCCTGGAAATAGTGAGGCATGAAATTGAAGGTGTGAGAGTAGGAACTCAGTCGGTCAGATGACCAAGTCAATAAAGGCTAATGTCAGAGAACAGAATTAGAGATTCTGATGAATTTCCAGGACCAAATGGATTGATTTGCCATTTCATTTTTCTATCATTTCATTTATTTTCAGGGCTTTGAGATTGGATTGTATACTTCAGTTGATGAAAATTATATTAACTTGGGAAGATATCAAATTTGCAGCCTTTCACTTGGAGTAATGAGAAAGATATTCTACACTTTTAAAATAAATGAATTTATTTAACTTTCGAAAGAAATTTAAAATATTTTTAGTAGTAGGAAAAAGTAAAAGTATTTTAAAGAATCTATGTGTGACTTTTTGTTTTAAATGTTCAACACTCTCAGAACAAAGGAAAAACTACTGTTTGTTCATCTAATAAATGACTTCTAAACATATTCTTAAACACGATGTTAAAAGGACCAATTGGTCTAGAGGATTGATATTTTGTTGATGAAATCAGAAAGCACCAGAATTATTTTTTCCTTAGACCTTTCTGTATCTCCTTATATACTATGGCTGAGGAAGAACATTCATGAGAAAAAATTTAAGTGGTGCTCAAAGAACAAAATTATTCATCCAACATTTGATTTTATATGGTGTGATATTGCCCTATATTGAGTGTATTTACCCTTTGGAAGTTAAAATACAGTGTCTGTACTGTGTAATGTATAATGATGGCTCCTTAAATTTCCCCACGGCACAATCTTCAGAATCTATGAGTACCATGCCACACAATATGTGACAAAAACCATTTAATGTTGTTGATGAAATTCAGAGTGCTAACCAGGACACCTTGAAATAGGGAAAGCATCCTGCATTACCCATGAGACCTATGTAATCACACGACATTAAATGTGCAAGAGGGACAAGAGATAGTGGCTGATCCAGGCCTGAGTTTGAATGACCTTAATAATCATAGCTGTTTTAAAGGTGGGATGGAACAGGAGGTCTTCCCAATTAAGATTCTGATTAGAAGTCGGTCTTCCCAGTTCAAATGTTTTAATTAAGAAAAAAATTCCCTCAAAGGTGTACCCAGCCATTTGGGTTTTAGTTAATTCTAGATGTAGTGTAGTTGACAAGTAAGAGTAGCCACCATAAGTCCACCTCTTGTCAATGACACACAACCATATCACTTTATGTCATGCTTAATTTCCAAATGAAAACAATAACCAGGTCATAACTACTCCTAATATTGATATAACTATCCTATGTATAATCACAAAAGCATTATATATTTAGCCAGGTCATAATTACTCTTATTATGATAGAACTGTCCCTTGTACAGCTGTAAATACATTATAAATTTAGAATGGTGGCAATGTCCATTGAGGGACATTCTTTGAGCACCTCAAATTTATCTATGATTGCCATTGATAATCTCTTAATTGATGTTACATGTTACATGATGAAGAAATCAAGAAAAGAAAACACAAATATCTGTACAACACATTCTTATCAAAGTATGACAGAAACACTAATGTCAATTATAATCCTCGTTTCTGCAACTATTCACATGGTTTTACCTGGTATTTCTAACTACTATCCTCTACTACCCATTTTTTATTTTCTCTTTCCTCAACAAGCACTTCAGCAGGTTTTGGCTCTTTTCCTGGAGGAGTGACCCATACCTTCATTCCTGAATGGTCTGTGCCCTTTGTTATCCTGCCTGGATTAGGTTGGTGTAGTTTCTTACTGACTTTACTCACAGGACATGGTAGCACAGAGAGATGCCTAAAGGATCTCCTGCACTCCAGTAATCTTTCACCATTGTGGAGAAGCAATCCATCCAATTACTCCAAAGTAATATGGATCAATCACTCCTTCTAACACTGTTATTCCTTTTTTAGCCTGTTGACTTATGGCTGTAAGAAGTCCTAAGTGTCCAGGGAGAAGTCTGAGCCTCAAATTCAATGGAATATGTGTTGTGGCTGCTGCTAGAAGCACTTCCCATTCTGGAACCAAAGGTCATAGGAACAGGAAGCAAAAAATTTCCTAGTGGATCAATAGGGGTGACAGTGAGTGGAACTATTCCCTTTCTACTCCTTGATTCCTGGACCTGTGGTCCTGGATGTGAGAGAAACTGTGCTGTGTTGGTGGGTTTTAGGTCAGCTTGACAAGAGCTAGAATTATTTGAAAGGAGGGAACCTCAATTGTGAAAATGCCTCTCTAAGATCTGTCTGTAGAGCATTTTCTTAATTAGTGACTGATGGGGGAGGGCCCAGCCCATTGTGGGTGGTTCTGGCTTCTATAAGAAAGCCAGCTGAGCAAGCCATGAGCAGCAAGCCAGTAAGAATCACCCGTCCATTGATCTATGACCTCTGCATTAGCTCCTGCTTCCAGGTCCCTTTCCTGTTTGGGTTCCTGTCCTGACTTCCTTCAATGACAATGAAGTGATATGGAAGTGTAAGCCAGCAAAATTCTTTCATCACCAAGTTGCTTTGGTATTTGGTATTGTATTTTATCTCAACAATAGTAACTCAACTAAGACACCATACCCTGATTCAAGGCATTTACCACCTTCTGAGGAACCCTACCCCAAGCCCTCCAGGTTACTGGTCTTCTAAGGTCAGCCCATCTTTCCATCAGGTCACCTGCTTTCCATCAGGTGGGGAAAATGGTAAGACCAGTGGATTCCATGACTGTGGACCCACTCTTGTACTTCTCTGGTTCCTCAGGCAGATACACCTGTGAGAATCTAAGGGTTCAAAATTCTCAGTTTCTGAAATTCTTTATCTTTGTTGGGTCTTTGTGTGGTTTAGGTATCAGGGTGACCTCATAGAATGAGTTTGGCACTGTTCCTTCTGTTTCCATTTTGTCAAAGAGTTTGAGGAGTATTGGTATTAGCTCTTCTTTGAAGGTCTGGTAGAATTCTGTGCTAAAACCATCTGGTTCTGGGCTTTTTTTGGTTGTGAAGCATTTAATGACTGCTTCTATTTCCTTAGGGGTTATAGGAATGTTTAAATTGTTTACCTGATCTTGATTTAACCTTGGTATGTGGAATCTATCAAGAAAATTGTCCATGTTGCTAAGGTTTTCCAATATTTATGGAGTATAGGTTTTTGAAGTAAGACCTAATGAGTCTTTGGATTTCCTCAGTATCTGTTGTTATTTCCCACTTTTCATTTCTTGTTTTGTTGATTTAGATATTTTCCTTCTAAATACTCAATAAAATAAGTGCAAACTGAATCCAGGAATACATCAAAAGTACCATACTCCATGTTAAAGTAGGGTTCATCCCAGGGATGCAAGGGTAGTTCAGTACATGAAGATCCATCAACCTAATCCACTATATAAACAAGCTGAAAGAAAAACAACAACAATAACAACACATGATCATCTCATTACATGCCAAAAAAGCATTTGACAAAATCCATGCTAAAAGTCTTGAAGAGATCAGGTATACAAGGACCATACCTAAACATAATAAAGGCAATATACAGCAAGCCAGTAGCCAACATCAAATTAAATGGAGAAAAACTTAAAGCATTTCCATTAAAATCAGGGACAAAGGAAGGCTTTCCACTCTCTCCAACATAGTACTTGAAGTACTTGCTAGGACAACTAAAGGAGATCAAGGGGACACAAATCAGAAAGGAAGAAGTCAAAGTATCCCTATTTGCAAATGATATGATAGTATACATAAGTGACTCCAAAAATTCCACCAGAGAACTACTACAACTGACAAACACCATTACCAAGATGGCTGGAAACAAAATTAATTAAAAAAAAAAATGACCCTTCTTTACTCAAAAGATAAATGGGCTGAGAAAGAAATTAGGGAAACAATACCTTTTACTATAGCCACAAGTAATATAAAATACCTGGAGGTAACTCTAAGCAAGCATGTGAAAGACCTGTATGACAAGAACTTCAAGTTCTTGAAGAAAGAAATTGAAGAAGATATCAGAAGATGGAAAGATATCCCATGCTCATGGACAGATAGAATCAACATAATAAAAATGGCCATCCTACCAAAAGCAATATACAGATTCAATGCAATTCCTATCAAAATACCAACACAATTCTTCACAGAACTTGAGAGAACAATTCTCAACTTTATATGGAAAAAAAATACCCAAACAAACCCAGAATAGCTAAAATAATCCTGTGCCATGAAAGAACATCTGGAGGTATCACCATCCCTGATTTCAAGCTGTACTACAGAGCAATAGTAATAAAAAGTGCACATAGCATAGAAACTAGGGTAGACTGGTTGATCAATGGAATAGAATTGAAGACCTAGAAATAAACTCACACACCTATGGTCACATAAAGGCACCAAAACCATACAATAGAAAAAGGAGAGTATCTTCAACAAATGGTGCTGGTCTAACTAGATGTTGACATGTAAAAGAATGCAAATAGACCCATATTTATCACCCTGCACAAAACTTAAATTCAAATGGATCAAGGACCTCAACATAAAACAGGATACACTAAGTCTAATAGAAGAGAAAATGGGGAAAAGTCTGGATCTCACTGGCACAGGTAACAACTTCCTGAAGAGAATACCAATTGTTCAGGCTCTAAGACAAACAATAAATGGGACCGTATGAAACTAAAAAGCTTCTGTAAGACAAAGGACACTGTCATTGGAAGAAAAAAAGCAGCCTACAGATTGGGAAAAGATCTTCACCTCATATCAGAGGGCTAATACCCAAAATATATAAAGAACTCAAGAAATTAAACACCAAGAAACAAAATAATCCAATCAAAAATGATGTACAGAGGTAAACCAAGATTTCATAAAAGAAAAATCTCTAATGGCCTAGAGACACTTGAAGAAATATTTAATATCCTTAGTCATCAGGGAAATGCAACTCAAAACAACTCTGCGATTCTATCTCACACTCATCAGAATAGGTAAGATCAAAAACTCAAGTGACAGAACATGTTAGCTAGATTGTGGAGAAAGGGTTACACTCCTCCATTGCTGGTGGGAGTGCAAACTTGTACAACCACTTTTGAAATCAATCTGGTGAAATCTCAGAAAATTGGGAATAGTTCTCCCTCAAGATGCAGCCATACCACTCCTAGGCATATATCCAAAAGATTCTTCACCAAACGGCAAGGATATCACCTCAACTATGTTCACAGCAGTTTTATTTGTAATAGCTAGAAACTGGAAACAACCCAGATGTCCCTCAACTGATGAATGGATAAAAAAAACCCGTGGTACATCTACACAATATAATATGACTGAACTGTCAGAAACCAGGAAACCAAATGAATGGAACTAGAAAGCTCAGTCTGAGTGAGCTAACCCAGATCCAGAGAGATACACATGGTATGTATTCTCTTATAAGTGGGTATTAGACATATAATGCAGGATAATTGTCCTATATCCCACAGACCCAGAAGAGAACAGGAACCTAGCATAACTATCCTATGAGAAATTCCACCTAGGAGTGAATTAAAACAGATTTTAAGACACACAGCCAAACATTAGGTTGAGCTCTGGGAGTCATGTATGAGAGAGGGAGGTGGAATAGATATACCTAGAGGGGACAAGAACATCACTTGAAGATCAACAGAACCAACCAATCTAGGCCCTTACAGGCTTACAAAGACTGAAACACTAACCAAAAAAAATGAAAAGAAAAGGCACATGTAGACTAGACCTAGACCTCCCCCCCCATTCAAATATAGATGACAGGCAACTAGGTCTTCATACAGATCCCTTAACAAGTGGAAGGATTGTGGTCTCTTTCATGGACTGTTAGTGGAATATCTTACACTAGCTGGGCTGCCAGTGCTGTCTGCTCCCAATACAAGAGGAAGTTCTTAGTCCTCATGTGACCAATTAACTGAGGGAAGTTGATATGTGGGGGGCTCCCCTCACCCAAGGAGATGGAGAGGAGAAAGAAGGGGAAGGGAGAGGGTAGGACCTGGAGGGGATGAGGGAGTGGGATTGTGATTGAGAATTAACTTGAATAAATAAAAATTAAAATTAGAAATAAGTTCTTAGCTTCAATAGGGTCCTCCCACACATCCCCACCCCAAGTAACAGGATCTCTTACTTTACCAATTAATGTCCTTTCACTGCCAAAAACTTCCAGGGCTGGGACTTGAATTTTTTTTTTTTGTAATTCAGCAACATTATAAAAAGGGCTTCAGTTGGATTTTCTGCAACTTGAGCTCTGTGGCTGCTGGAGAGAAGATTCTCTTCCAGGGTATACTTAGAAACTTTTAGGTCATTTATGTTCATGTGGAGCTGGTCAATGTTATCATTGAGTTAATTGTTGTCCTTCACCATATTCTGAGATACTAGAAGTTGATTAATTAATCATGGAAATCTTTCTTTTACTTTGTCAATTTATCAGAGATGCTAGAGGCAACTGATCAGCATCATCGTTTTCCTTATTTTTCCACAAATTGTCAAAAGTTTTATATACAGAATCACCAAATCTGTTGCCTTTCAGAGTTAGTAAATCAGGGCAATCACATGTATTTGACTTCTTAAGTTTTTAAAATAGTTCACACCATGCTCTTTCAGTACTCCTGAGTCCCCAGGAGAGGCTTTAGTAATTGGAGAGGCCTCAGTAATTGTAGGAGTTAGTGAATTGGAAATCCTATTCTAGGTAAGTAAAATTTTATTCTTACAGCTCTACTGTTCTAGAACCACATCTGGTACCAAAATCTGTATTACTCATGATTCTCTAGAGCACTGATTCTCAACTATGGGTCACTGCCCATTTGAGATCCTTTCACAGGGGCTACTCAGGACAACCAGAAAACAGATATTTATATAACAATACATAACAGTAGCAAAATTGCAGTTATGAAGAAGCAATGAATATAATTTTATGGTTGGGGGGGCGTCACCACAGTATGAAGAACTGTATTAAAGGGCCACAGCATCAGGAAGGTTAAATAACAACAGCCTCAATTCTATAATCAGAAGACACAGACTGACTTAATGTATTGACAAACAAAATTCATCTATCTGTTGTCTATAAGTCATACATCTTAACTTTAAAGATAGGTGCCCATTCACAGTGAAAGAATAAGTAAAGTATTCCAATCAAATCAAGAAAGCAGTCTGGTACATTAATCTGATATGTGACAAAATAGATTTCAACCTAAAGCTAATAAGAAGAGATATAGAGAGATTCTAATAAATAGAATATTTAACCAAAAAGGAAGACATATCTTAAACTTGTATGCACCAGTATCTGGGACACCCAGAAATTTGTATCAATAGTGAAAAGTTACCCTGATTTTTTACTAACCAAATTATTAAGAAATGATCACCAAGTTGGCCGTGGTGGCCCACTCCTTTAACCCAGCACTCGGGAGGCAGAGGCAGGCAGGTCTCTGTGAGTTCAAGCCCACCTGATTTACAGCCTGAGTTACAGGACAGCAAGGGCTATTACACAGAGAAACCCTCTCTCAAAAAATTTAGAGAGAGAGAGAGAGAGAGAGAGAGAGAGAGAGAGAGAGAGAAAGGAAGGGAAAGGAAAAGAAACGATCACCAGTTTTATGATGAGTTT
Source organism: Lophiomys imhausi (assembly GCA_907164525.1). NCBI lineage: Eukaryota > Metazoa > Chordata > Mammalia > Rodentia > Muridae > Lophiomys > Lophiomys imhausi. Next base: position 1,521,690 of record CAJQZJ010032137.1, on the reverse strand, counting down.
AAGAGGAACCAATGAAAAATCTCCCATGACTTGTGGGAGAGTAATTGTTAACATGTCCATGCAGAATGATTTGATGATGTGTCTCAATATTACAAAGCCATAAAAACCCTCCTCTGTTTTCTTGTCCCATAATTTTTCTACATGAAAAATTATGAAGACAAGATTATTGCCTTTCTATTATATCAATAAAAGAATGCAAGCAATCATTATGTTAACTGTAAATAAATGAAAATCATCTTGAACAGAATCAGTAATAGAAATGTAGGACTTCTCTGCCAGCCTAATCTTACAGTTTATATTTACTAATAACTACATTAATTAATTAATTTGCAGTTTCAGGTGCCACCCAATATGGGGCATTGTGGGTAATTTTATTTTTAAAACTATAGAAAAAACTATAGATTTTAAAACTATGATGCTGGTTGTTGACAATATGACAATGTTTACTGCTGACCTCTATACTGTTTTTCAATCAAACCAGATGTTTTATGCTGTTTCTTTTTTTTTTTCTTTTATTGGTTTGTCATAAGAAAGACGTCTGTTACATAATTAAAAAGTATGAAAATACAGATTGAGGAACTTAAGAAAATTGTGACAGGACAGGTGACTAGAACTGAAAAAATGCCAAGTTCTTTTCTAGCGAGATCTCTACAGTTGCCACATGTACCAATAAAAAAGCTGCCACATGTACCAGTAAAAAAAACAGGTAGGTAATGGTGCTAATGTGAAACCAAGTGCACTCCCAGAGGAGCTGTGTGGTGCTACACAATCACCATCAGCTTTTCCAGTTATGTTTCAAATTAGGCCTGATAATAATGATGGTCAACTCCATCAAGAATTAACATGGTTAATCCAATAAACATTTTGGATTTAAAAATATTTAAAGAGTCTATTGTCTCTTACAAAATACACTCATCATTCGTTAAACAGATGTTAAATAATTGGACTATACAAAATAAAATCATTCCCCAAGATTAAAGGGGACTGATATCAGCTGTACTAGATGGTAGCCAACAATTACAATGGTTGTCATGATGGAGACATAAAGCTACAAAATTAGAACAACAAAATATGACAAGGGAAATAAATGTCACGACCCACCAAATGCTTGGTGAGGGACCTCATGCTGACATACAGTTACAGACTCAATTTGAAGATGTTGTAATAGAACAATGTCGTGTTACAGCTCTGAGACCCTGGGATATGGTTGCTGAGGCTGGAAAAAGGTTTACTTCATTTACCAAGACAATACAAGGTCCGCAGGAAACCTCAGACTTTTTAGGGAGATTGACTTCAGCTGTGGAGAGAGATGTAGGTAACCCCGATACCAGACAGGACTTGATAAATGCCTTGGCATATGAAAATGCAAATGCTGAATGTCAAAGGGCAATCAGGCCATTGAAAACTCGACGAGCCCCAGTAGATGAATGGAAAGATATTACATGCCATCTTTTTATGGCATGGAGACTTACAAATGTCTTTCCTCTGTTCAAAGAACAGAAAATATTCTTTAATTGATTTGTGCATCCTGCACATCCAAGGCATTTTGGTAATTACAGAACTATATGTTACTTGTGAGAGATTATATATTTTTCAGAACAACGGGACCAGAGTCCAAAGAAGACTAGACAAGTAATCAAAATGATCCAGCCTCATAGACTGTCTCAATAGCTGTTTCCTCAAAAATCTGCATCAAGAACAACTTCAAACAGCTTACTGAGATGGCCCAGCCTCAAGGACTAAACTTTCCCACCAAAGTCCAGATTTGAACTACAAATTACTCAGAACATTCAAATTGCTGAGCACATAGAGACTGGACAACAAATGTTACAATTTACTTGTTTAACCATTTTTTTTTTCATTTTATTTGGGGCCCTAAACAGATTTTCTGCATCCCAATTCAACAAAAAGAAGTTTTAAGGGAGTGACGTCCCATTCCCAAAAAGTAGTGTGGATGATTCTTTGGTTATTTGATGGGTTATAGATGTCATTTGGGGGAATGGTTACAAGTTGCTATATGGTCTTGTTAAGCAAGGTGTAGGAGGTTAGGCTCAGGGATTTCTTTCTCTTTCTTTATCCTTCTTTCTCTCTTATATAGGGGGAGAAGACTTGAAAAGAAAAAAGAGGGGGAAAATGGATATATATTATAAAATTGATAAGATAAAAGGGTAGATTATTGAATCTACTCCTATAGATCTTTGTATATTGATACAAAATTAAGGCTATATTTTGACTAGGTATTGTACCTATGTAATTCTTAAATTTACAATGTGAAGTTCTAGTCCTTTTGACAGTAACTATCACAAACTCTTCAGGATGATTAAAAAATACATGTTGATAGTCATTCAAATTTGTGATTTTTATTAGGATAATTAAGGTATTTAATCTCAGAGGTTCTAAGGTAATCATATATTAAGTTGTTAGAGACAAACAACATTTGCTTTCTCAATGGATATTAATAGATGGTCTTCAAAAAAACTTCAATAAATCTGTAGAATATGGCATTTAAAGATATTTTTATTATTTTAAAAATTTTTTGACATGAGACTGTGAGCTTCTGACAGTTCCCATTGGATTTGGAAGGAGACAATAAACATCAAAAAGATCTCCCATCAGGAGATAATTCCTACGGGACAAAAATGCCCTTGCTCTCTCAACAGACTATATACAGTCCAAAGATGGACCAGAGCTCAATGAAGGTAAATTGATGGCCTGACTCTGCAAAGACAGAATGGGCAAATCTTATTTCCTGCTCCACAATTAAGTCTGTGAGACATGCTTGGCCAGAAGGCTGAAGATGATGCTCCAATGTTCTAGAAACTGGGGACTGTCTAGCCAGCCAGTTGTCTGTCATTTCATAGTTTTGAAAGTTGCTTGCTCTGCACTTCCTATCTATTCAGATATATTTATCCTTCTCAGGTTTCTGATGTGATTGAAGACTACACAGTTATAGCATCAGAGTAAATTTTAAATCATCTAAAAATTAAAAGGATGTTTTAAGGTTAAGATGGTTTAGTTAATAATGTAAGTTAGGATGGAAGTTAAATTAGGTATAGATCCTTAAACTCATCAAGAGAAATATGTAATAGAATATGTCCTAATTAACTAGTCAAATACATATGGACTAGATGTTAAAAATGTATGTCACACCTTTTAGTTTTCATAATTGTTTTTATTGTATTGTGTTTATGGTTATTGTTACTGTATTGTGTTTGTTGTTGTATTTATTGTTATTAAAAAAGGAGTCTTTTGCTAGACTTAAAGGGGGAGATGTTGATGGAAGTTCTAATATTGTTTCTGATACATTGAATTCAATGCTGAGATCTGGTTACCGCCCCTTCTAAGGCATTCTCTTGATTGGTTAATAAAAGTCGCTTATGGCCAATAGCTGGGCAGAAAGAGTATAAGAAGGTGGGACTTCTTGAGATCAGAACAGGAACCTCGGACACACAGAGATTCTAGTTTTCCCCATGGGAGTCACAGAAGGAGACAGACATCTGGAAAATGCTGAAAGGTAATCGCAGACACATGGCACTTTGGGATTAGGTGATCCAGGTTAATTTAGAGTAGCTAATTGAGAGTCTGCCCAGCTAAGGGCTAAGCGTTAAAACATTTAAAGGTCTTGGTGTGTTTAATTATTGGGGAAAAGACTGCAGCAGCTATAGGCCCTCAGTCCAAGCAGTTCCGTGACATTGGACTTCTAGACTTCCAGTCTCCCAGACTCCACTTGAGCCCAGGAGAATCTCCCACCAAGCTGCCGGTAATTCTACCGGCCTAATATAACAACTTATATTAATCAATAGAGTTTAAGTTACAGGTGGTATAGGCCACCCTTGGTCCCAGGGCTCTTTCTCCAGGATAAGTTAGGCAACCAGTTAAGGCATGCGGGCTAGGCCGCCCACTCCTCTTCCAAGCTGCCGGCTACTCCACCAGCCTAATCTTACAGTTTATATTTACTAATAACTACATTAAATAATTAATTTACAGTTTCACACACATGTATGTGTGCCTTCATGTGTTCATGTGAACATGCATGCATGCACATAAGGATGAAAATATGGTGGCACATAAGGTGAAATTATCAGACAGCTTACATAGAATAAGCAGGACTGGCTGATATTCCTATGCAACACAAAGCAACTCTAAGGCATTTTACTTCTTGAAAATATCCAAACATGAGATACAGTGGCTCTGGTTCTGTTACCATGATTTTAGGCTCAAAACAAGGTGACAGTTAAGGACAATATCTAACATTTATTGAATGCCTAGAAATGAAGAGCCAAGGACTCTTCAAAATATTTTTCATAAGTTTTATTGTTGTTTTTTGTTTTTGTTTTGTTTTTGCAGGATAAGAAATACTGGTATTGAACCAAGAAGCTCAAACATGCTAGGCAAATATCCTACCATGGAGCTACAACCCCAAGCACCTGGCATGCATTTTCTTTGTTTTGTTTTGTTTTGTTTTCTGGGTTTTTTAATTTATTTTTTTATTTTTTCAAGTTACATCTCAATCACAATCCCCTCCCTATTCCCCACTCCAGTCCCACCCTTCCACCCTCTTCCCCCTCAACCCTCCATCCTCTTCCCTTTTTTGTTTTTTAAAGTTTAAGGTATATATTTTCCCCCCAACAGCTCCCCCTTTCAGTCCAACAAATGGTTCTTTTTCTTATAACAATAAATACAATACAAAACAACAGAAATAAATAGGCCACAATTATGAGAGTTATATGGCTTAGCATACATTCCCAATGTCCAGTCCATATGTATTTGGCACCTGACTTTAACCTCCTACTATCTAACCATCTCCATGAGTTCAAAGTTCTATATCTAACTCAGCTTTCATATAACTTGCATCACAATTTTAAAAACATCTTCTTAGATCCAGAACACCCTCTTCATTCCTAAACAACTCAAAATTTAACTATGAGACTTTAATATGCTCCTTTATGTTAAAAGAACTGATGCTCCTAGGGATAAACATATCTCAAGATAACTAGGATGAAGTAAAGACAGTATTAAAAGACAGATAATTTAAAAGTACAGTCAAACTACAGCTTACTAAGAACTAGAGGAAAGAAGGTATCTGAGACAGTCATCTGTAGAAAATAAAGTCATGGTGAAAACATCACATTCAGTTTTCATTTCCACTGTCTTCTGCATTATCCTCCCTATTGCATTGTCTGCCAGGACCCAGAAAGACAGTCAGTCACATTATTGTGCAACTGAATGACTGGATTGATCCCTGAGGACTTTTCTCTGGAGACAGGCTCAATAAATAGATAGATAGATAGATAGATAGATAGATAAATAAATAAAAAGGATTGTGTTCATTAGAATTCAGGAGATATGCAAGATTATATGGCATGACAGTTTCTAATAACTCTTTAAAGCAGGGTGTTACATTAAAATTATTTTTTATTTTAATGTCAGATTGAAGTAAGTGGCTTTCTAATATCTCAATTATTTCTATTTGTTTGTTATGTTATTCAGTTTTGGGTTCTTAAGACACCTTTCTAAATAAGATTAGTTATTTACTTATTAATAATGCTACCTTGCTAGACACTAAACACAGAAGTGAGCAGCTGACTCAAGGGCTGTGTTCAAATTCGCAGACACTTACAGAGATGGAACCAATACTTAGATTTCATAATTAGCAACCTATGTTGGAAAAATAACCTTCTACTGTTGTCTAGAACGCTCTCAGTCAACTGCTTTTCCTGCCCGTGCTTCAGCATCTCTAGCTAAGATCTCATCACCCTTTAAAGTGCCTGTCTAGAAAAAAAGTTTCAAGCAGTCCTCCAGGAGCTCTGATTTCCCATCTTAACAAAGATTCATTAGGTACAGGGATGCAAAGGATAAAAGTACTGTTACCTTCCTATTTGTTTTCTGCTGAGAAGAAGCAGTCATAAAGTAGTGTATAGAGCACGATGCTAAATCTATGTGAAAATTATGAAAGCTGAGAGTCAGTGACTGGCGAGCCAGTGTCCTACTAGGCCCTGGAGTGATCTCAGACAGGAATTTCCTTCTCGATTAGTGTTTCTAGTTTACAGGGAGGGATGCAGAGAAACTGCGGAGCAGTTGTGTGATGTCTGAGATGTTTGAGATGAAAAACACTGTTTAAGGCAGAACCCATGACATAACAGCCTAGGCTTCTTAGTCCATCTCTGTTGGACTCTTATGGCCCAGGATTAACAAGGGAAGGGTTGAAGAGAGTTTTCAGCTCTGATACCTCATCTAACTAAGGATGCCAGGCGTTGGTTCCCTCCCCTCTCCCACAGTAGCACCAGAAAGTCAGCTGCCCCACCATCAACTCTGGTAAAAATGTGCTTGATCCCCTGACAGTTATCAGGCCTCACTCCTTGTTTGACTTTACAAGATTTTTTCCCCTCAGATTCCCTAGCATCTGAGTATGCAGATGAAGTATCTTTTAACACCTCTGTTCCGGCCAATTGCACAAGGCCACGCAAACCTTGCCCCCAGAGACCCTGCCCACTTCCTCAGTGGTATAAAGACCCCCCCTCATCCACCCACCCTCAATAAACTGAACCAGTTCTCTGAAGCTGTTCATGGATGTGTGTATTGTTTGCATTAGCACCCATTGCCAATGAAGTCCCTGCTTGCACCCACCGGCCCCTGTTAGGCTTCCTGTCCTCCAGCCCAGTCAGGCAATCCCTAGGAGTAAATACGGAAAAGTGAAGATCTCTCCCAGCCCCATAAACAACAACTTCTGATTCAATCCCCTCCTGTTGTCTGTCACAATTATTAATGATGATTGTGGAAAAATTAAGTGAAAACTGAATAGAAACATGCAATTCTTGCTTTCTTAAAACACTGAACTTCAGAAAAACAAAAGCCTTAGGTCACAGCAATTATCTCTGGGTTTTAACAAAAAGATCTAGATACAACCTTAAGATCTCTGTTCATATTATCAGACTCAGGTAGGAGAGTTCTAAATACTAAAATACGTCTCATCACATGCTATTGTGTGAAAGGCAAATATCTGGAATCAGTTGAGCTGGATTTAAACCTTAGATCTGCCCACTAATGTTGGGGTGTTTTTTAAAAGTCCCAAGTTTTATTCTCAGCAGTAAACTAAAATTAATAATATCAAACTAACAGAACTTTCAGGATTAAAATAAACATATTAAAACTGCTGACACTAGAGTGGCAAGCCATATCATTTTGCTTTTCCCTCCTCAGTTCCTCTTTTCCTGCACAAATGATAAGAACCTTAGCCTTGCTTTTGGCTTCACGAACATGGAAAACAACTCTTCATCCTACAAGTACAACCTCCAACATACAACAAATACCAAACATCCTAGGCCTACATATCTCTATCCAGAGATAAATTATCCATAAGGATACACAAAATTCACATCACTGGGGTATGGAGAGAGGGCTCAGGGGGTTTGTACTTACTGTTCTTGCAGAGGACTCAGGTTCAGACCCTAGTACCCACAGAGCAACTAACAATGTTCCATAACTTCAGTTCTATGGACTCTTCCAGCCTCCATAGACACCAGGTGTACACATAGTATATGTATATACATGCAGACCAAGCATTCATATACATAAAATAAATAAAAAGTGTAAAAGCCTCATGTCATGAGCTTCTGCTTAAAATGGTCTAAACTCTCATTCTGGCATTGTCCCCTTCCAGAATCAGCACTAAATCTAGGCCCTTGACCATCATTTAAAAGATAAGGTCCCTCAGCACACATTGACTAACAAACATGCTTATGTTTCCCATTCATTCCACTACATGCTGCTCTTGGAACACTTGTAGCCAGTTAAACACCCACTGCTCTTCTTAACACACCAAGAGCCAGAAAACAGTGCACGCACCTACTGTTGATAATGTCACCCAATCTCCTACTGATTGTTTTCTCCAAAATCTTTCCCTTATGTGACTGGAGGACGTATTTTGGGACAATACTTACATTTTAGATTGCCTTGATTTTCATCTTCTAGGATGATAAGCAAGTTGGGGGCTTAGGTTCCAAGAAACCTAACTACATAGAAGTTATGACCCTCCATTTTCATAGCTGTCTGATTGGAAAATGGCTAGATTTTTAATCTGGGCTCATAGGCAGCCCTATACTGGATATGTGGCCCTAATAGAGTTATTTAACATTATAGTATTGGCAAGACTTTATTTACTCATTTTTAGACCAGAAAAGATAATGGTAGTTATCTAAAGTTATCTCTTAGATTGCTTTTACAAATAAATAAAACAGTGTATGTAAAAGACTCTGATCAATAAATGACTTTTAGTATCTATTCCATAGAGTTATTAATCTCCTCATTCACATTATCTTTTGCCACCCTATCATTTACTCTTTAATTGTGTTAAATATTTATTCATTTTCATTTTATGAGTATTAACATTTGCCTCTATGTATGTATATTCACCACATGTGTGCCTAGTGCCCACATATGTCAAAAGATTCCCTGGAACTGGAGTTATAGACAACCGTGAGTTGCCATTTCACTGTTAGGAACTGGACTCTGTTCCTTTGCAAGAGCAGCAAGTACTCTGAACTCCTGAGGCATCACTCCAGTCTCTTGAATTTCCTTGAAAACACATAGTTTGAGAATGCTGTCATATTTATATGTCTCTGGATTTACCTGGGGACAGTAACATGCAGTTCAAATCAATTTTATTTCCCTATGCTTGAGTATTTGCCAATGCCAACAACTAATTGCTTGGTTTTCTGAACACCAACTAGTTGCTAAACAATTCAATTCAATTCAATTCTGTCACTAATGACTGAGTTAGAAGATAAGGCTTCACTCATATAAGACTGTTCTCTCTCCATATGCTAGTCCCAAATCCCAAAATCCAACCTTTCCATAAATCAAATGTAAAACTGGGATCCACAGAACTACCTCCTTTTAGGTGTTAAAATTATTGAACCTCCTTCAATAATTTGCCAAGATGGCTTACAGAACTCAGAAAGACAAATATGTTTGTTGGGTTATCATAAATGCTACATATGAATAGTTGCATAAACACGTATAAAATAGGACGATGTGTTCCTTGGGGTTATGCCGCATTACTTTCCTAGCACATGCGTCAGTTCGTGAATCTTGAAACCATAACCTGGTGTCAATTCACTAATCTCCACCCTCAACTTCATCTCAGATATCAGAGGGTGTAGTGCTATCTCAGATTTCTTCAACAATGAGATTTTCTGCTGACAAGCCCCCATCCTGAAAGTACAGAGAAGCTCACCAGTAGTTGCTTCATAACTAAAGATGCACTCAGGAATTTCTAAGAGATTTTGGAGTTTTACCTTAGGAACTGGGGATGAAGCTAATGTTACTGGAGTTTGTCCAAAATAGGGGACAAGACTAATTGCATACTTATTTCACATCTCTGAGCCATTGCAGTGGCCACACCTTCAACATTGTTTTCTCAAAGCACTATAAACTTTCTTCATGAAATAGAGAAACACGCTCAGTTGGTTTAAGTGTTTATCTCGTGAGAAGAGATGTAGCAAAATTAATAATTCTTCCCCCACAAACTGAAGGTCAGAAATAAAATTAAATTTACCTTCACCTTTTAAAGTCAAAAGACAAGCATATTAGTGAACTGATGACAAGTACACCCTGTATTCTGATTTATGTTCTATGATGCAATCTCCACATGAAAAATAAACCATTGAGTAATGACAGCATCAGCTCTCAGAGACCAGTGAGTATATGGACAGAAAGGAACAAACAAAACAACAGACTTAGTGGAGCGGGCTTCAATCACACCTGCCCCCTCGGTGGAAACCTTTCACCCATTCAAACTGAAGACTGAACATGCAGCTTCTAGGGTATTTACCTGTAGATTTTGTCTTCAAACACAAATTGCAAGGAACTTTATCTAATGTAACTATCTCATAATCATAAGAACATTTATCATGCTTAGACAGATTAAAACTCTAAAAATAAGTAAGCCAAAAGCCTGCCAGAATATATTTCACAGGATAAAACTTCATTAAAACCAAACAAAACAGCTAAAGAATCTAAGGTAGCTGAATGAAACTACAACACATAAAATGGCTATAACTTATTCAACTATTCTACAGTAGTAAATAGAAAAATACCCCAGGGAATTATATTATTAAACTGCATCAATACCCCGGATGCATGTATAAGTCAATGTGGGCTAAGTTTTATGGACTATGAATCTTCATTTGGTTTATTTCAGAATTATGTTCAAAGTTTTCAACTAATCTAAGCTACAGATACATTCACCAAAGGGCATTCAATATCTTTATTATGCAGGAGTTCCTATACACATTTACAAGTGTACTCTCTACTTCAGTGTGACTAGAGAAAAGGGAGGAGGTTGTTCAATAATGTGACTTCCAGATATCCTAGTGATTCCCATACATATCATATGCTGAAGCTTCACATCCTCAGAAATCCTTCCATTTCAGCAATGGGAGAAGGTTGGTAAATCCTGTGAAATGATAAAATACATATCATTATTCTCCATCTATTAACTTCCTGACCTCTCTCTCTTACATAGGCTTTTGATTACACTTAAGCATCTGGTTTTGTGATTGTCTCTCCTATATCATAATTGAAGATATCTAATATTCTGAGAAAGGATAATTGCACTTTTACTTAACTTGTGGAATTCTGCCTTGTTCAAGATGTCCAATTTTACTTCAAATTAAGCTCTGATATAAATAGCTTTCTTTGATGTCATTACATTGATCTGTAAAAGTAATGGTGTTTGTTCTGCAGCAAAAACTAGCAAGTTACATCATTATTTCAAGTTGACTTCAGAGTTTTATTTCATATAGAATGTGATGTAAAATGGTGGCATGAGCTATCCTTCCAAGAAAGGATTTCAAACTATTTCTAAAATAACAATAACCACCAGGACTTGTAAAATGAATAACTACCTATTGGCTGTCATCATGAATCTAGGAACTTGGAAATTATGGAGTTAAGTAAGATATGTGTGTGTGCAATTGTGTGTGCAGGTGTGCTTGCTTGCATGTGCCCAATAGACACCAGGTCACTTCCTCTATCATTTATGGTTTCTCACTGAATGTGGAGCTTTCTGATTGGATAGACTGGCTAGCAACAAAAACCCCAGAATGCACCTGACTCCACCCTCACAGTACTGTGGTTAAAAATCTACATCTCCATATCTGACTTTTAAATGAGTGCTACATATTCAAGCTTTTAGAAATTTCTTAGTGTCCTATTGTAAAGTAAATATTTGATCATCAATTATGCAAACAATATTTATTTTTATGTTGTTTCAAAGTACAAGGAAATTAACCATTGCTCTCACTAGAATTTTTTTTCTAGCTTTGCTGTGCAATTTGATCATTCAGTTTTTTCAATTGTCATTCATCAAACTTAAGACTTTGGTAATTTGATACAAAAAATTAGAATGAACTCCATCTTCAAAATTAAATTTTTGACACTATCTGATCATTCTTTTTTTTTTAGAGTTTTCTTTTTTTAATTTATTTATTGCTTCAGGTGACATCTCCATCATAGTGTCCTCTTTCCACTCCTCCCAGTCCCGCCCTCCCCTCCTCTACCCTTCTATCCCACTCCTCTGGAGTGGAGTGTCCCTACCTAACGGTCCCCTTTCCCAGTTCAACAGTCATATGAGGGCCAAGAGCCTCCTCATACACTGTAGACCTATAAGGCAGCACCACTAGGACAAAGTGTCTCATTGACAGGAAGAAAAAATATATGTTCCCATTCCCTTTGGTGCGTTGGTTGTAGTATAGTTATTCTGTACTATATGGCTAAAATCTGACTATAAGTGAATAGATGCCATATGTGTCCTTCTGAGTCTGGGTTAGCTCACTCAGGATGAACTTCTCTAGTTCCATCCATTTGGCTGCAAATTGCATAATTTCATTGTTCCTGATAGCTGAGTAATATTCCATTGTGTAGATATACCACAGTTTTTAATCCATTCTTCAGTTGAGGGACATCTGGGTTGTTTCCAGTTTCTAGCTATTACAAATAAGGCTGCTATGAACATAGATGAGTAAACTTCCTTGTGATTCAGTGAGGAGTCATTTGGAGGTATACCCAGAAGTGGTATGGCTGGGTCCTGAGGCAAAGTTATTCCAAGTTTTCTAAGATATCACCAGACTGACCTCCATAGTGGTTGCACAAGCCTGCACTCCCATCAGCAATGGAGGAGGGTTCCCCTTTCTCCACACCCTAGCCAGCATGTGCTGTCATTTAAGCTTTTGATCTTAGCCATTCTGACAGGTGTGAGATGGAATCTCAGAGTCATTTTGAGTTGCATTTCTCTGCTAGTTAAGGATGCTGAGCATTTCTTCAAGTGTCTCTCAGCCTTTAGGAATTCCTCCTTTGTGAATTCTCTGTTTAGCTCTTTTCCCCATTTTTTGATTGGATTATTTGGTTTCTTGGCATTTAATTTCTTGAGTTCTTTGTAAATTTGGATATTAGCCCTCTGTCAGATGTGGGGTTGGTAAAGATTTTTTCCCAATCTGTAGGCTGCCATTTTGTTCAAAAGAGAGACACTATCTGATCATTCTTACCAAAGAGTACTGGGGGGAAAAAGAATCAGTCAACTTCTAAGTCAGATATCTTAATATTTGTGTTCTCAGTCTGTACATGTAGAATTTTATCACCTGCTGATACCCTGACCTTTTGTTGTGCCATTAAGATGGTCTTTTGCCAGTTACTAAAGATGGATTTTAGTTGTTCCAATGCCTCGAGAGGGAAATTATGACCAATAAGCATCCTAATTAGCTCAATCCTTCAAATTACAGTATTAGTAATTGACCAATATAAATGGTTAAGAATCCAGACTTTTAAATGAGATTGCCTGGGTTAGAATCTTGCTTTTATCACTTACTCCCTGTGTGACATTGGGAAGTTAATTAAACTTCTATTTTTCTTATCTACAAGATTGGGATAATAATGATGATGTGCACATAGAGAAGTTACTGTGAGGCATAATTGAAATATGACATGAAATACTCTTTTAACAATGCCCAACACACAGTAGACTTTTGGACATTATTTTGTTACTGTTACTACTGTTTTAATAGAATTATTAATATTTTGGCCTTAACAATTAGGTTGTAATTTTTTAGTAATGAAAACAGAATAGCTTGATAACAAATTTGGTTTAAAATAAAAATATTTCCATTAGACAGTAATTCAAATATTGGGAGTAAGTAGTTCAGTCAAGGATAGAATATATACATTACAAAGCATTTTAATCATGATACATGATAGGAATCAGAAGAAAAGATTATTGTGTTCACGTTAAAAATCAAATAGACAGGTAAAATATAAATTTCAGCCTTGATAAGGGGAAGTGAACACAAAGCCCTAAACCTTACCAAGAAGAAATTTACAATTGACAACTGCTGGAAAAGGGAAAGTCAGTATTATCCAATAGATTAACTAACACTGGGTATGTCAACCACATTGCAGGGCAGACCCCATGCCCAGGAGTAGTTAGCCAACACAAAACACACTCTGTGTTTATTGTGTACTTTTTGTTTCGCTTTGGTTTTCTGTTTGTTTGTTTGAACGTTGGTTTTTTGGGGGTTTGGCTTGGGTTTCTTGTTTTTGTTTTTGTCTTATTAGATTTTTTTGTTGTTTTTATTCTTATGAGTTTTTTATTTTCCTTTTTCTTTCTAAGACAGAAAGAAAATAACATGAAATTGGCGGGGGGAAGAGGTGGGGAGGATCTGGGAGGATATAAGGAGGGGAAAGAAAATGATCAAAATATAGTCTATAAATTTTCTTAATTAAAACAATAAAACATACAGTTCAGTCTAAAGTTAAGTGGTTTTTTAACTCCACTGTGGATAGACATTTAATTTACATCAACAATTTTCAAGTTGATTTAAAATTCACCTTTTTCTTATACCTTCATAGAGAAATTATTCATATTTTGTAAAATTTTCCAGTTCAGAATCAGTATTTCTAAAATAAGCAAATAATAACACAACTGTATAACAAACAATATTTTTTATTTTATATGTACCAGTGCTTGACATATATCAGTGGTGTTTGATATATACTAGTGTTTGATATATACAATTGGAGATGTATATATCTACATCTATATATATATATATATATATATATATATATATATATCTCCATCTACAATTGGAGACAAGAGATCTCCAATTTGGAGATGCCCCTCAGATCATGCTGAATCACTGTTATTTCTGGTTTTTCCTGCAAATATAATCACTTCTTACAATGGTATAAAAATCTGAACATATCTTCTGGGTATAAATGACTTGGCAGAAAGATTGTTTGGCAGATGTTCTCGAAGTAAAATTTCTTGGTGTTTTTATTAAACATGTAGACTGGTTGGCTCTTTCCTCTAATGAGCAAGTACATGTGTGGATCACATTTGATATTCACTGGCTGAATATGTGCATTTAGGAGTTGAAGCCATTTCAAAATACTAAAAGGATCTAGGTAAAGGGTACTTATTATCTTTTCCCCTGGTGATTCTTCCAGGTGAACTGTGGCTGAGAATCCTTAGAAATAAAGATACATGTTATGCAGTTCGTGATGAAGAGTTGTTACTGTAAAACTCTCTTTCAGTAAGTATTTAGAGTAAGTACTCAGGGATAATGTGAAAGAAAATTATACACATACACTTTAGTAATTCTATTAGTCACCTGTTGTGACAACATGCTCCAAAATAAGCCACATAAAAATCAATGGCTTACAATCACTGCAGCCATAGGTCCTAGGGACACCTGGTTCCAGTGACTCACCAAAGCTTATCTGGCTGTGTAGCTCTGCTGCAGGCAATGGGTAAATTAGCCTTCACCGGGGCTATATGCTGAGCTTGATCTCTTTCATACATACAATACATGCCTAGATTGATGACCTAGCCACTACCTAAAGACCTCAGGAGAGAATCTTAGAATACAATATGGTTAAGAAGTTTTCAAATATGCCTTTGCTAAATATATAATATTTCATTGGCCAAAAACTCATAAGGCTAAGTTTGACATCAGTAAATTAATTAGAGATGTTCAACCCACTTAGATCCCCATCACCTTCTACCTAGATTTTGCCAGTTCCCATACTTTGAAGCTGGACTATGGTGTATAGGTCCCTGATAATTGGCTAGAATTCTCTTGAGTGATGCTATTAGCAACTGCCCAAAAACAAGTCTGCTCTAAAAATTTTCGGCCTTAACCCTTGGATTCCAAAGTATGGCAAGCTTTATTATTAATTATTATTATTATTATTATTATTATTATTATCATTATCATTATCATCATCATCATTATTATTCGTTTATTTATTTGCTAAAATTATGTCCTGATCACAGCCCCACCTCTCCTCCCCACCTAGTTCCATCCTTTCACCCTCTTCCCCATCTGTCTCTCATTTCCTTCTCCACAGATAAGGGGACCCCCACCACCATCAGGGCATGCTTTTTGAGAGCTAATTCAGGGACAGCACGAAGCACACTCCTCTACTTGCTTGTTATCCTCTCTCAGAAGGCCTACTGCTGATTTCCCAGAGTGTGTTGCCACCAAGACTGTAGGCTAGGAGGATATGCAATCTGCTACACTGCATTCCTAGATATTTACTGTCTTCTTAGGCACTTTATTAACCAACTTCTGAATTTAATTTCTTTTGCTTACATCTAACTTAATTTTAAAATTCTTTTTAGGGTAAACTTAATTTAGAAAGTCATGTGTTACATCTTTCTTTACAATGTTTGTGGTAAGGTTAGTGAGCAGGCTGGTGAGAGAGTTGAGATTATAAACCATGGGACAAACATCTCGAGTTAATCAAAGGAAAATTGATTTTCTTAGTCTAGTTTTATTTCATTGTGCCTCTACCACTGCCTCACTGTACACTTAGTCTCTTGTAGGGACAGAATAATTGTACCAGTGTCCCCTTTCTTCAGTGTTATAGTATTAGATGAAGTCTTTAGACATTCATGAGGTCATGGCCTGGAACCCTAATGAATGGAATGAAAGACCAAATAAAGGTTACCCCAGAGACCACTCACCCTCTTTTCTACCATTGGAGGAAACAATAAGTCAGTTGTTACCTGGAAGAATGTCAGCAGCACCTAGCCATGCTGACATCCAGGTCTGTCTTTCAGCTTTGGAATTATGAGAAATTAGTTCAAGTTAGTCATAAGACAACTAGCCCATGACCCATTGTTCTAAGCAGCATAAACCAAGACAGCTTGCCCTTATCAATTTCTGAAAAGTTGCTTGGTTTCCCTTTATTTATTTATTTATTTATCTATCTATTTATCTATCTATCTATCTATTTATTTATTTATTTATTTAACATATTCAATGAGATTTAATAGATCTGTTTGTCAACTTTTTAATCATGTAAAATAAAAGTATAGTCCTTAGAATGAATCTTACAGCTTTCCTTGGTGTGTGTGGGTGAAGAAAATTAAGCACTTAATCATCACTATTGTTATATTCTTTCATATAAAATGAATTTCCATCTTCATTGATTTCCACTAATACAATAAGTATCATGTCTGTAAATTTTCTATTTTTACTATGATTTATATTTAGCCTTAAAAGTTCATATTTTGGTTTGTGTCATCTGTAAATTTAAAAGTGCTCATGGTACCAGCTGAGCACTTGATATCAGTAGGCCTGTGTTAGATAGTAAGATGAAATGGAACAGAGACAGTGATTTCTAACCTCATAATCAGATCATTGTGATTTGCTTAAAAATAAGCTCTGGTCCATATGTAACATAAAAGACTTAGGATATACTAATTTTTAAATGCTTACTCTATTAGGACTGTACCCTGTGTTGAGAGAAGGTCTAATATTGTTTCTGATACATTGAATTCAATGCTGAGATCTGGTTACTGCCCCTTCTGAGGCATTCTCTTGATTGGTTAATAAAAGTTGCTTATGGCCAATTAGTTGGGCAGAAAGAGTATAGGAAGGCGAGACTTCCTCAGATCAGCAGGAATTCCGCACACACAGAGACTCTTTCCTTTTTCTGCCGGGAGACACAGAAGGAGAAAGACGTCTGGAGAAGTCTGGAAGGTACTCACAGGCACATGTTGGTTTGGGGTTAACTTAGAGTAGCTAATTGAGAGTCTGCCCAGCTAAGGGCTAAGCGTTAAAATATTAAAAGGTCTTGGTGTGTTTAATTATTGGGAAAAAGACTGCGGCAGCTTATAGGCCCTCAGTCCAAGCAGTCCTGGGCTGGACTGAGGGCCTATAAGCCTGAGGGCCCAGACTCCCCTTGAGCCCAGGAGAATCTCTTGCCAAGCCGCTGGTAATTCAACCGGCCTAATATAACAACTTATATTAATTAACAGAGTTTAGGTTATAGGTGGTGTAGGCCACCTTTGGTCCCAGGGCTCTTTCTCCAGGATAAGTTAGGCAACTGGTGAAGGTACTTGGGCCAGGCAGCCTGCTTCTCTGCCAAGCCGCCGGCTACTCTGTCGGCCACTCTGCCAGCCTAATATTACAGTTTATACTTACTAATAACTACATTAATTAATTAATTTGCAGTTTTCAGCCCTGCAACTCTGCATTTTGATTGGTTGTAGTTTTCTGCAATGGTCTTCATCTGTTGCATAGAGAAGTTTCCTTGATGAGGAATGAAGACTACAAATGTTTAGATTGTTGTAAGGGGTCATACTGGTTTAGAAAAGCAGTTATTGTACGTTCTCCTTTGACATCCATGACTTCACTAGCACTCAACACACTCTCACCTAAAGATCTGGGAACACTGTGGAACTGAAGGCAGAAAGATTTTAATACCCAGAAGAAGTGGTTTTCTGTGAGATTCTGTCGCCTAGTAATATCAGAATATGTACCCATAAAGTCTCACCAACATGATTGCCTAAGCATGAGCTAAGCAAGGATGACACAAATAGGCATGCCAAAGTGGACAAGGAAAACTTCATGCTGCCTCAAACCAACACAAGGAGCTACAGGCAAGTAAGGAATTCTGAGAGTGGAAAAATAGTCTTCTCCAAAAAAGAGCACTCCAGTTTGTCATCCAATAACAAATGGTCAGACCTGTAAATATACATACAATTAACTTTATACAGTCTGCGCAGATTGTATTTATGGATATATATATATATATATATATATGAATACACATAATGCAGCCAATAACAATGAATGAACTTAAAAGAGAGAAAGAGGGGTATATAGGGGGTTAGAAGAAGGAAAAAGAAGGGAAAATGTTGTTCTGGTATTATAATATAAAAAATTAAGTAAAAAAAAATTAATGTTTATTTATTACTTCAAGTTACATCTCCATCACAGCCCTCTCCCTCCATCCTTCCCAGCCCCACCCTCCTACCCTCTCACCCTTCCCCCAGAATGCATAATTCTTTTTTTTTCAGTCCAACAAATGGTTCTTTCTCTTATAACAATAAATACAATACAAAACAACAGAAATAAATAGGCCACAATTATGAGAGTTATATGGCTTAGCGTACATTCTCAATGTCCAGTCCATATGTATTTGGCCCCTGACTTTGACATTCTACTATCTAACTATCTCCATGAGTTTAAAGTTCTATATCTAACTCAGCTTTCATACTAACTTGCATCACAATTTTAGAAACATCTTCCCAGATCCAGAACGCCCTCTTGATTCCTAAACAACTCAAAATTTAACTATGAGACTCTAGCTATCTATTCTTCAACCACCTCAGAGACCTGAGAGGGATAAATATATCTGATTATATAGGAAATGCAGGGCCCGCAGCTTCCAAAACTAAGAAATGACATACCCGAGGCTGCCTGGACAGTTCCCATTTTCTCTCCATACATTACAGCATCAATCTTCAGCTGTTTGGCCCCATTTCTCTGACAGACATTGATTGTAGAGCAGGAATTATGAAGGACTTACCTACCCTGTCTTGGCAGAGCTAGACTGTCGATTTACCTGCTTCCAAGTTTTGTCCTTTTTGGACAGCATTCTGTCTACAGTTGAAGCACAGGTTTTTTTGTTTTGTTTTGTTTTGTTTTTTGTTTTTTTTGCCAAGAGATAGGCTTGCCACTAATTCAACCATCTCACACTGGAGATTCTTCGATGCTCATCTTCTACTTGGAGTGGAATAGGGGATGCTGTTAGGAGCTGACATGTCTCAATATCAAAAAAATATTAATTTAAGAAAACATCTTTGAATGCCATACTCTGCAGATCTCTTGGGGTTTTTGAAGACGCCCTGTCTATCTCTTATGTTTAGATAAGCAAATGTTGCTGTCTCTTAACAACTTGATTTCTGAGCAGCTTAGAAAATAACTGTGATAGACTGTCATAGTAACTAACAAAATGACACGCTTGCATGACTGTTAGCTTCTATTTCTTTTTTTTTTTTTTTTTAGTTTCTATTTCTTATTTATCCTAAAAGTTTATGATGGTTGGTAGCAAAAGGCCAAAACTTCACATTTCCTTTTTAAGCATTACTAGCTACAATACCTTTAAGAAGTGTTATCCTTAATTTTGTAACAATATACAAAGATCAATACCAATGTGGCCAAATGTATTCTTAATTTTGTATCAATATACTAAGATCAGTACTGATGTAGTCCAATACAATCTTAATTTTGCATTAATATACAATGATCAATACCTATTTAGCCTAATATAGTATGAAAGTTGTATCAATATACAACGGTATAAGGGCTTATTCAATAATCTGTCCTTTTTTTATCTTTTCTATACTATGTCTATGTCCCATTTTTTCTCAAGTCTATTCACTCCTACATAGGAGAGAAAGAAGGATACAGAAAAGAAACAGAGAGAAGTCCCTAGGTCTAACCCCCAAAACCCATTTAACAAGACCATTTAACAGCTTGTAGTTTCTTCCCCTAAATGACAAAATTTTCTGTTATCCATCGAATAACCAAAGTGGGGGGGAAACACCCTCCCCACCTTCTGGGCCTGGGACATCGCTCTCATAAATGACTTCTTGCTGATTTGGGACGTAGTAAACCTGTTTGGGGCCCAAATAGGGATGGAAAAATGGTTAAAAATGTTAATGGAATCATTTGATGTTCAGTCCTTTTGTGCTCAGCTATTTAGATGTCCTAAGAAGTTTTTAGACAGAAGCTGATCTTCAGGCCTTTACTGAAGTTCTGGCTGGAGAAGTCTGTGGAGCTGAATGATCTTAGTGATTTTGAGTTGTGGTTGTAGACTTTTGAAGAAACAGCTATTGAGGGAGTCTGCAAGGCTGGATCGTCTGGGCTGCTCATCTTCTTCGGTGTCTGATCTGTTTTCTGCTGAGGTTTCCCTTGTCCAGTTGTCCCTGGATTCCTAGAATGGATGCTTTAAGTCTCCTGGAAAGATAAGAACAGAGCCCTGCCCTAATCCTAACTCTGGGGCAATTATCTTTTTTTTGGGGGGGAGGGGTCAGGTAATATTTTTCCTGGAGCAAATTTGGTTTTCTGACAATATATAGAGTATTATCTTTCAATCTGGATTGAAGAAGAAATTATTTTGTTATTTTGGAGCTAAACAAACCTTTAGTGTATATATTTTGAGGTCTCAAAGGACAATTTGTTTACATTGAGCATGCCTTTTGTATATAGCTTTTAAACTTAAATCCTTCCAGATCCTATGTGTCTGTCTCTGCATACTAAGTATTGGAATCAAGACCTGTGGTTCCCAACCGAAGGGATTAAAGATGTGCTCCCCCACCCCTGGATCAAAGTTTTTCCCTATGTAGAGCTTGTTTTGTATCAGGCTGACCTTGAGCTCTGGCATCTGCCTGTTTCTGTCTCTAGTGTGTTGGGATTAAGGGTGTATTCTTCTCGAATGATGGGATTAAAAAATTAAAAAGCTTGATCTATGAGCATCCAATCTGTCTTTGGTGTCTTTATTATCATCTAAAACAGTGGTTCTCAACCTGTGCATCATGACCCCTTTGGTAAACCTCTATATCCAAAATCATTTACATTGTGATTTATAATAGTAAAACAAATATAATTATTATGGTTAGAGATCACAACAACATAAAGAACTGTATTAAATAATCATACCATTAGAAAGGTTCAGAACCACTGATCTAAAATATCCTCATAAATATGCTATCATTTCTCTAAAAAGTCAGGTTGCCTTTTTCTATTGTCTTCTTGCTTAAATATTATCCTTACTGAAACTGCAATTCAATTATCAATTGTATTTATTAATAAGTATAAACTATAAGATTAGACGAGCAGAGCAGCTGGCAGCTTGGCAGAGCAGCAGGTGGCCTGGCAGGATATCAACTGACGGGCCTGGCCTGCCTTAACTGGTGGCCTGATTTATCCTGGGGAAAGAGCCTCAGACCAAGGGTGGCCTACACCAACTGTAATCTAAACTCTGCTAAGTAATATAACTTGTTATATTAGGCCAGTAGAATTACGGTGGCTTGGTGGGAGATTCGCTGGAGTTTGATGGGAGACCAGGAGTCCAGTGGCCCTGGATTGCTTGAACTGATGGCCACTGCAGTCCTTTCCCCAATAATTAAGTACAACAAGACCTTTTAATGTCTCAATGCTTAAACCTTAGCTGGGCAGACTCTCAATTAGCTACTCTAAATTAAACTGGATCATCTAATCTCAAACTGCCATGTCCCTGTGATTACCTTCCAGCATTCTCAAACACATCTACCTGCTTCCATGTCTCCCGGTGGAATGAGCTAATCCTCTCTATAAAATGCAGGGTTCTTGTTCTAATCTCATAAAGTCCCACCTTCTTATACTCTTCCTTCCCAGCTAACTGGTTATCAGTGATTTTTATTAACCAATCAAGAGAATGTCTCAAAAGGGGTGGTAACCAGATCTCAGCATTGAAATCACCCTATCAGAAGTAATGTTATTAGACCTTACCTTATGTGGAGAATTTTTAATAAAACTAAAAAATTCACTTTAAAAATATGATAATAAATTCCTTAGCCACAGCACTTACTTTGAATGTTTAACTGTTTCATCAATGAGAGACCAGAAGTTCTTTCCTATCCTTTCCTTTAAGTTGCAAATATAAATTTATAGAAAAATAATAGTGTGAAAATATATACTGTACTGAGAATTACTAAGATTCAGTATGTGCTCTGCTTAGGGACAAATAGGAGAAGCAAATGACAATTCCAACCTATATATCTTTTGATGCTGATTAATATTTCCTTATATTTACTTTCCACTTTCATATGTACTGTGCCTACAGGGGTTGTTATTCTTCTCCTGCAAAGATGGTATAATACTAAATAAATATTAACACTAAGTAAATACTAAATAAATCTTTGTTAGGGCTAAATTAATGTCCTCTTCTAATGCAGACAACTGTAACTATGTCATGAATGACAAGAGGCTTTCCCTTATTCTTGATTTTGCTTTACATTCTTTTTTTCTAATGTTTATTTATTACTTCAAGTTACATCTCCATCACAGTCCCTTCTCTCCACTCCTCCTAGTTCCACCCTCCCACCTATCTTACTACTCTGGTGTGGGGTACTCCTACATGTCAGCCCCCCTCAGTTCAACAGTCATATGAGGGCTAAGAGCTTCCTCTTGTACTGGGGACCTATATGGCAACTCCACTAGGGCAAAATGTCCCTTTAACAGGAAACAAGGTCTATTTTCCTGTTCCATTTGGTGTGTTGGTTGTAGGAGAGTTATACTGTACTATATGGCTAAAATCCAATTATAAGTGAATATATGCCATGTGCATCTTTCTGAGTCTGGGTTAGCTCACTCAGGATGAGCTTTTCTAGTTCCATCCATTTGGCTGCAAATTGCATGATTTCCTTGTTTCTGATAGCTGAGTAGTATTCCACTTTGTAAATGTCTCACACATTTTTAATCCATTCGTCAGTTGCGGGACATCTGGGTTGTTTCCAGTTTCTAGTTATTACAAATAAGGCTGCTTTCTTTTACATGTTCACATCCAGTTAGACCAGCACCATTTGTTGAAGATGCTGTCCTTTTTTCATTGTATGGTTTTGGCTTCTTTGTCAAAAATTAAGTGACCATAGGTGTGTGGGTTCATTTCTGGGTCTTTAATTCGATTCCATTGATCAATTGATCTTTCTATACCAGTACCATTCTGTTTTTTGTTAATTTTGCTTTGCAGTATAGCTTGAAATCTGGGATGTTGATATTGCCAGATTTTTTTTTTTTTGGTACAGGATTGATTTAGCTATTCTAGGTTTTTTGTTGTTCCATATGAAGTTGAAATTTTTTTATTCCAGGTCTATAAAGAATTGTATTGGTATCTTGATAGGAATTGCACCCATACTTATCACCTTGCACAAAACTTATGTCCAAGTGGATCAAAGACCTTAACATAAATCCAGACACACTAAATCTGGTAGAAGAGAAAGTGGGGAAAATCCTTGAACTCATCAGCACAGGTGACAACTTCCTGAGCAGAACACCAACAGCTCAGGCTCTAAAAACAACAATCAATAAATGGGACCTCATGGAACCTTCTGTAAGTCAAAGAAAACTGTCATTCAAACAAAATGACAACCTACAAACTGGGAAAAAGATCTTTAAGAATCGCACATCTGTTTCACATTCTTAGAGCAAATATTCAAAAACTTTTACATCTTGAATCATTCATTACATGATCAAATACAAATTTGAAACAATAAAACTGTTTACATGTGACTAGTTTTGATCTATAAAACTACAGATTTCAATTTCTCAAATAATTATTTTTCTATATGGTTCTTTTTCTAGAATTATAGCATTTTCTAGCCACTAACCATTCCTGATTCCTATTTGAATAAGGAATATCCATACTCTTTGTATACCCAAAACGTTACTTAGAACCATACACCTAAAGCGTTCTGTCTTTAATCATCTAATAAAGTGAATAGTCTTTATCATAAATCTTATATTAATTAGTGTATATAAGTAAAATTAAGCTTTTAATCTGTGGTTTCTATTTACTTTTTATTCCATCTTACAAAACAAATTTTTACCTTTTTTTTTTGTTTTTTTGAGACAGGGTTTCTCTGTGTAACAGCCCTGGCAGTCCTGGACTTGCTTTGTAGACCAGGCTGGCCTTGAACTCACAGAGATCCGCCTGCCTCTGCCTCCTGAGTGCTGGGATTAAAGGCGTGCGGACAAATTTTTATCTTAATTGGATCTTTCACAAATACAATAAATGCTGTCTTCCTGGCAAATATTTGCTATTTTCAGTAAGATTAACCCATTAGATATAAAAGTTAATATTTTGGTGCTATATACCTCCCTGACCTGAGTCACTTTAGCTCTTACTCCAAGTCATTCCTAAAAGGGTGTTGCATTGATCAAATGAGAAAATATATATGAAATCCACAATACAGTGCCTATCGCAGAATAAGCTTGTAATACATTAATACACATTACTGACATTGTTTCCCAACTGAGCACATGCATAAGGTATAAGTGACAACTGATATGAAATTAAACTGGGAGAGATGAGAGGACTATATCTGCTGAGACTTCAGGATGTAGCTTAAAGGACTCAGTTTTCACAGTCAGATGAAGCAAAAATCAGTACAGAAGAGTCATGGCTAGAATATAGAAAGACTCTGGAGATGAGGTTGAAAGGGTCATTTCAAATTATAAAGTAGCCATTACTACTGACACAAGGTGTTCATACTTTAGCCAGTTCTTAGGGGTATAGAAAGAAATATCTATCTTTTCTAGATAACAATGCCTTCTCTTAAATAATCAGAATGATGCCAGGACCCACTAAAATGTTCTCATCTTTTTCACTCAGTACTAGAGGTTCATATATGGGTCCACAGAGTTTCAAATATCATTGGCTAATAGTCTCATATAATTAAAAACTATGCATTGCAAACTGTGAGCTAAATGGAGTCATTCTGGATAACATTTTTTTCTCTCTCTTTTTTTTTGCTTTACTTTTTATTGGTTGTGGGTGGTGTGTGTGTGTGTGTGTGTGTGTGTGTGTGTGTGTGTGTGTGTCTGTGTGTCTGTGAATTTCCCATCATGCACGCTGATCCCAGTCATTTTTCACCTCTTCTCAAACCCATCCTCCACCCTTACAACCTCTCCCAACAGAGAAAAGAAGTCTTATTTTGAAAGATGTAGTGTGCCTCAGTGTGTCTCACAATATTTCCTTTTGTCCACACTTTTTTGCTTATAAATGTTCATTACTGGGACTCCTTGGTCTGAGTCTCTGGCTTCTGCAATTTTTTTCAATGCTGGAATCTCACTGGGACTCCTACTCTCAGGTATCAGGACAACATTCCTAATAACTGTTTCTCAATCTATTACATTATTGGCATTAACATCCCTAAGTCCATCATAGAGTGAAGAAGGAAACATTGATTGCATTTATGATTGAATGACTCCATTTAGCTCAGTTTGCAATGGTTCGGGGAGGTACCCTTCTATCTTTGAAACTTTGTTTTTTGTATTTGTAAACTCTTATTAGTATATATTAATTATACAAAGTAGGTTTCATTATGACATATTTATGCATGCATGTATATATTTTTTTATTTTCACCTTCATTTTAAACTCTTACCTGCTGATCCCTTCCTTTTCCCAACTAGTGTCCTTAATGCTTTCACCTCATTCTTTTTTAATGCCCCACTGAGTTACATTAGACCGAGTTACAGAAACATGGATGAGGGGTTGTTTACAAAGTTGTGGACACCTTAACAATGGCTATGCCTCTAAAGAAAGTGCCTCTCCTTCTTCCAGTAAACATTAACTGTTTGTAAATCTTCAGGGAGACAGTTTATCTAGTGTGGATAGCCATGTGGATTTTAGAAAAGCTGCCTTGGGAGAACTTTTTCCCAGCCTGGTAATGACTGACTGGTTTGGCTGACTTCACCTTCTCAGGCTGGTAATGGCTGGTGTCACTTTCTCAGCCTGACTTGCCTGGTAGACTTCACATTCTCTGTACAATGTCAGTGTGTTCTGATAACATGCTTCCTTGAGCCCTTTGATGTAAATGCATTTTTACATGTCAAGTTTCTTGTGTCTATTGTATCTCAGAATACTGAGTCCTCTGGGAACAGAAGGGGAGGATATCATATTCTAGTTGATTAAATGTTAATTGTAATCAATAGAACAGTTTGCTCTGCCTTTGTGATTGTGTTGTTATGGAAACTGAATCAAACTTCTCTGTACTGAATATAACCTGTTTGTTGAACTTATAAAAATGGCTGCATAATAAACGAGGTTGCTGTTGTTGTAAGAGTTAACAGCAATCCTCCTGATCCCATGCTTCATCTCATTTATTCTTATCTCAGCCTTAATTTCTTTGTTTCCTTATTTCTTGATTTCTTAATCCTTGCAGCCCGGTCAATGAACCCTGGTCTTACCAGCAGGCTCTGAGAAGTGGTGCCCAACGTGGGGCTTTATTAAGGGGAAGAACGTGAAGGACATCACTGATCTAGTGAGCTTCTCCCCACTTAATTACAGGATGTTGCTGGCCACATTTTTGAAACTCTTGTTCAAGTGTCCACATCTGTCATAATTTCAAGTCTTCAGTGTCCATGTTATTTCCAGAATAATAGTGTCAATGCCCCACATCAATCCCTCCCTTTCCAAGCTCTTACATCCTCTCTGTTGCTTCTACTATTATGTTCCCTGAAACTTGGAAGGGGTGTTGTATAGATGTCTCATTGATGGCTGATCCCTTGTCACTTGTTCTCATTACTTTGACCTGATTTAAGTCCAAACTAAGAAAAATGAGGAGAATAAGAAGAAGGAGAAGGAGGAGATGGAGATGGAAGAAGAAGCTGTTCTGACCAGCACTGAGAGCAGCACAAATCTCTGGGTAAGACATAATTATTTAGAAGCCAATTATATGGGCATATCATATTAGTTTAGCAAATAACAACAGTGACTTCTGCATTAAGGCCTGTGATCTTCCTGTCCATGGGTTACATATAAAGTACCAGACAAGGATTTCCTCCTGTGGAGAGTACTTCAAATGCAGTTAAATGGTAGATGCTGCCTCTGTAGCAGACTTGTCACTATTTTAGCAATGGGAGCATTCTTTCTGGCCTATCTATGTTGTTATTAGCATCACTCACAGCTACATATGACTGTTGATGACAATTCTCTCCCAGCACCTCAGGAAGTGCGAGGGCTAACCCATAGGGAAAAGCTTCTAACCCAAGTCCAAATTGATTTCTCTATATAATCAAAATATGGCCAGGCGTGGTGGTGCACATCTGTAATCCCAGCACTCGGGAGGCAGAGTCAGGTGGATCTCTGTGAGTTCTAGGCCAGTCTGATCACCTAAGTGAGTCCAGGACACCTAAGGCTTGGTACACAGAGAAACCCTGTCTCAAAAAACAAACAAATAAATAAATAAATAATCAAAGTATATAGTGTCCTCAGCAACAAGCTCTTATCATCTTGTCCTGGTGGGCACTTAACAGCAGTGACAATTGCTTGCACTACTTTGGGGACACAGGAACCTCCCTGACAAGCAGTTCACAGGGAAATGGCTCGCTCATGGCACTGAGATAAAAGGGAATCTTAAATCACTGTTGGCAGAAATGCAAACTGCTATCAGAAGCAAACTTAGAAGTCAGTGTGGGGTGTCTAAAGAAGAGAAATAAAAACAAAGTTGGATTTTTCTTGGTCCCTTACAAAATAAGGAATTATTATTTGACTGCCTTACCACTCACTGCCAAACACCCAAAGGGCCTTAAATTGTATAACAGAATATTTGCATCTCTATCATTGCTGCTCTATTTGCCATAGCAAGGAAAGTGCATCACCCGAGGTTTCCATCAACAGATCAGTGGTTAAAGAAAGTGTGCTACATACACACAGTGGAGTTGTGTGCAGCTATAAAGGAAAATGAAATTATGAAATTCATACACTGTGGCGAGAACTGGCAAGCATTACATTAAGTGAAGAAGCTCTGATTCAGAAAGACAAACATCTCCTGATCCCCTCGTGTGTAGATCCTAGCTTCTGATTTTGTTATGTTCTTTTGAGTGGTAGTAAGTAAGGGTAGAACCTAGGAAACTTGAAAGGGGTCTGTAAGAGGTGGGAAAAGGCTTTAAGTGGGGAGGAGGGGAGTGGAATTCGTGAGACACAGAAGTGGAATAGCAAATACTGGGGGTAGAAACGCTTGTACATATTTTAAAAGAAAACAACTAATTCTCTTTTTTAAAAACATGAATTGTCATAATACTTTCTCTTTTGCCAAGGACTATTCTATGAATTTTTTTCTATGTAATCTTGTCAAATCTTAACAAATTCACATACTTTGTGAAGTAGTATTATCCCTATTTTTTAAATGCACACATTGAGGACCACTGCACATCAAGCAATTTGCCTATTGCCACATTCCAAGTGAAAGTCAGATTTAATTACAGGTGTGTCTTCTGACTTCAGAATATGGTCTAAGCAATCAATTCTTGTGATAAGGTGGGAGCTCTAGATTCATATGAAGCCCTTGTTCAGGTAAACTATCAAAACATACTGTTGAAATCCCTCCATCCATCATTGTCTTGTGAAGAATAAGAACATGTTAATTTTATCAATATATTTGCTTTCTTGAAATATGCCATAAGCAAAAGAAAAAATGATACTGGGTCATTTCTACGAAATATAAATGTGTGTAATTTTTGTACATGTAAACTTTTTATTTTATTACTAGACAACAGTGCCTCTGATAAACCATTTTTCATTTAGACAGATTCTAATTTCCAGTTTTAAAAAAGTGAACAAGATCTAAACTACTGAAATTACAAGTACTTATTCTAATTATCTGCTTGAAGACAGAGGCTATTTCCCACTTATCTGCGCATCACACAAAGTTGACACAGGCCCAGAAGTCCGGCACAGATAGAGATCCGTCAGTTTAATTTACTGAAAGTGACATGTACGAAATGTGGAGGCCGCAGCTCGTGGGGCTTAGTGAAGGAACTCACGCTGCAGGGGCTTACTGACAGCGATTAGGAAAGCTCAAACAGGGCTGTTTGAAACCTGCAGCTATCCCGTCCTCAGTTTACCTGACCAGAAGTCACAGCAGGTCACTTTATGCTTCCCACTGTGTGCTAGGGACTGCGCTTGCGCTGTCACACAGAGGCCCGTGTGCAGCCTTCAGTCTGTTTTTACTGACATGGAAGTTGAAGTTCAGGGAGTTTATACAAGCTGTTGTCAATTAGAATCCCTGAGAAGAAGCTGCGCCTGCAGAGTGAGATGGACTGAGTAGAAGAACAGTGCTGTACAAAACCCTGGAGTGCTGCAGGGCCACAGGCTCACTCCCTCCCTTATCTCAACCTAGCATTGGACAGGCCCCTCGATGGCTGCTCTTCACCCACCACAGGAACAAACATCCTGTGACTGAACTCTGCTAACTTAACAGAGCAGTGGATTCCACCAGGCCAGCATCGAAGAATGTCCTCAGATAGTACCTGGGGCCTGTAGGAAAGCCCCCTCATCTTGCTGTAACCATCTCCTGATGTACTCGCTAGCGCATTTTAAACTTGCCTTGATTATGATTCTTGTTATTCTTTAAAATTATAAAACTCCATGAAGCTGCTCCCACAATGGAACATGTACTTTGTGTTAACATAAATATGTGTTCCCAGGCCATACTCACTAAAATTCGGCTCTAGAATGAACTATTTCTTGTTCCCTTTAAGTTCAGAGCTGGGGGTGGGAATGTTTGTTTGTTTGCTTTGTTTTGTTCTCATAGTCTGAGCGTGGTGATGGGAAAATCCAAAGCCCAGTTGACTTCATTATTTAACTATCTATGTTAAGCAACCACAACCGCCTGAGAAAAACTAAAATATATATAATATATATATATATAATATATATTTCATTTATAAAACTACAGTGATATATCCTTATCATGTTCACATACCCAAAAGAATATACATTTGTCTGGGGATATACATACACACAAACACCACATACACATATCAAAAATACCACACACACACCACAAACACCACACACACAGACCCCTCAAGGGACATGTTTTAAACATGGGTCCTTAAATGAGTTAGGTCTTTCATTCTCTATTTCTCTTTTTGGGATCATGTTTTAAAAACAGAGTTAGGAGGGGAAAGGAATGGAGTGAGGAAATGTTTCTATTATCAGTGTTTCAATTACAAGGTTTCCTCTTCACAATGACATAAATAAGGACATTTTAATACCCCAATTAATATCCATTTTTAACTCTATGCCGTGTTTTTATTGCCTTCCTCTCATTAAAAATCTAATGAGCATTAGCATACTGACAAGGATAATAAATACCAACAATTCATATTCAGTTATTAACACTAATGATTTTCCCATTGGAATGTAATGTATCTTCCAGCTCTTTTGCCAAAATCTCAACAATACTTTTATCTCCAGTCGACCAACAGCACATTTAATTTAATTCTTATTAAAAGCAAACAGGAACTCCGAAATTACATAAGAGTTGTTACCCAAGCCATCAAGAGCCAGCAAGTAGAAAGTGAAGATTAGGTGAAGGACTGATGTGAGTCACAGAGTAGACAAGATAAGCAAAGCATGTCTTATCAAGGAAACAAAATAAGTCATGTGGCAGACTCTAAGCCCAACATCAGTGCAGATGTTGCTGTTTCTCACACAGTGCTCAGAGCAGCGTCATTCAAGGCTTCCTTTTTTCCAGTATTCTTTCTATTGAGTAAAATTTTACCTCAAAGTTTTACTTTGTAGTAGTCAAAACACTACATTCTTGACAATATTTGTACTACTTCACTGAGATAATATGTCACTTTCTTTAAAAAGTAAGGAAACAATAACTGTAGATCAATTTTATTTTTTAGTTTCTCTGTGTGTATGTGTGTGTGCACATCTACACATATGTTCAGGTGTATGTACTCATATAAGCATATGTGAAGGGAAGAAGTTAACATCCAGTGTCTTCAATTTCTTTCTGCCTTATTCTTTGGGATAAGCTCTTTCACTGAACCTTGAGCTCATCAATTGACTATGCTGGCTGGCCAGAAATACTTGGGATCCTCCTGTCTCCATCTCCCAGATTGGGAATTATAGGCATCTATAATGCTTATATATGCCTTTTATATGGATGCTGGAGATACAAAGTTAGGTCTTCTTACCTATGAAACAAGTACTTTCCCCATCTCCTTCACCTTACATAAAGTTTTATCTTATTTTATTTTATTTTACTTTATTTTATTTATTATATTATAAAGAATTAAAAAAGATATCTCATGCATCCTGGTCAACTGTTCTCCTGGGCTATGTTCCTCAGTGTACCTAGTTAAAATTTTAAATGGTTACATGAAAACATAAAATGTATACATATTTATGTGGTATCATTTGCTATTTCAATATATGCATGTTAGGTAATTTGAAGACCAGGTTGCATATACCTGATTCCTTAACATTTATCTTCTCTTAGGGTAAAAAATCATTAAAATCTTTCTTTCTGGTTGTTGCACGAGATTTATTATGGTGACCCATAATCACCCTACTGTGCTATAGAATCAGAACTGCAGCTTAGTGAATTTTATCTCTTTTTTCCCAACAAGTTCTCCCCCCCTTAGAATATACAGTATCGGAGATCCAAGATGACAGAGGTTGGCAGGGACCCATTTTTAACTAGGGGAAAATAGCTACAACATTGCAGAAATATAAATAAGCTGAGCAACATCCTGAGAAGTGTGAACTCCTAGGGTCACACCCAGTGAACAAAGGGACTAGTGGGGGTCCCTCGTGGGACCCTCAGACACTCAGGTAAACAGACCTACTCAGGCCGCGGGGCATGCTACAGTGTGGAACCAAGGCATGTGGCATTGAGAGGAGCCCAGGTCGAGGAGCACACAACCGAAATGGGCAAGAGCCATTCAAAAACCTAGTGAGTGGACAGGCTTGGGGCCCAAAGCAGAGGACAACAGCTTAGGGCAAAGTCTCAGGGCCCAAAGTGGAGGTCAGTGGCATGGGACACAGACTGGGGAACAAAGCAGAAGACAGTGGTATGGGGCAGAGGTCCAGGGTACAGAGCAGAGGCCAGTGGCGCCACGCATAGGCCTGGGACCCAGAGCAGAGACCAGCGTGGAGCCTGGAACAGGACAGAGGCAAGCATGGACCCTGCCACAGGGCAAAAGTCATGCAAATACACATGGAATAGCTCTAAACCTCAGACAGGGTACTCACGGCTGGCTGTCTGAGTGCCCAATATTCACACAGTCACCACAACACCTTAAGAGGACAAGCAGTGCCACTGAAACAGTCCAGAAGACATCAGGAACAATCAACGTAGGGCAACCAGATGGCTAAAGGTCAGCCAAAGAACAAAACTGACAAAAATCAGGGAAATACGACTCCAAGGAAATTCAGCCAGGTTAACACAGCAAGCCCTGAACATCCCACCACAGCTGAAACACATGAAAATGATGACAAATCTATACTTAGGAAAATGATGGAGTCTTTTCAAGAAGAAATTAAATCACTGAAAGAATACAAAGAATCCTCAATTTTACAAATGAAAACAATGGAGAAATAATACTAGAAACCTCCAAGCCAACACAGACCAACATGAACAGGAAAGAGACAAGGCAATGAAAGATTCGAATGATTTGAAAGATTTGCAGACAAAGACAAGCAAATTGGAACAGAAAATGCATAAAAAAATAAAATTGTTCAAGACTTGAAATTGGAAGTAGAAGCAATAAAGAAAACATGATCAGAGTAATCATGGAGGTTGAAAATCAAGGGAAGTGAACAGAAACTACAGACATGAGTATCAAAAACAGGTTACAAGAGATGGAAGGCAGAATCTCGGGCGTGGGAGATTCGATTGAAGAAATCAGTAAAACAACCAAGGAAAATGAGAAATCTAAAAAAGTTCTCACCCATAACATCCAAGAAATCAAGGACTCAATGAAAAGACAGAACCTAAGAATTATAGGCACAGAGGAAAAAGAAGACTCCCGACTCCAAGGTCCAGAAAACAACTTCAACAAAATCATAGAAGAAAACTTCCCAAATCTAAAGAGAGAGACGCCAATAAAATTCCAAGAAGCACACAGAACACCAAACAGATCAGATTGAAAAGAAACCCCTCTAGCCACATATTAATTGAAACTCCAAATGTACAGAACAAAGAAAGAATATTAAAAGCTGTAAGAGAAAAAGGTCAAGTAACATATAAAGGCAGACCCATCAGAATCACACCTGACTTCTCCTCAGAAACTTTAAAAGCCAGAAAGGCCTGGGCAGAGATCCTACAGGCTCTGAGAGAACATAGGTGCCAAGCCACACTACTATACCCAGCAAAACTCTCTATCAATATAGATGGAGAAAACAAGATTTCCATGTCAAAACCAAATTTAAACAGTATCTACCCACAAATCCAGCCCTACAAAAGATTCTAGAAGGAAAATTCCAACCCAGAGAAAATAACTACATCCAAGAAAACAGAGGAAGCAAAAAACTCCACTGAAGCTAAATCAAAAGAAACACACAACCACCACCTACACCAACATAACAGGAAATAACAACCTTTGGTCATTAATATCAATCAACATCACGTTGGGTGCCACCTGTACCCAAACTTGTTAACATTATTAAATATTTATTTATTAATAACTATATTCACTTATAAAAAATATAAACACTTAACTACTAATCCTACAAATTCCTACAACCCCTATGACCTAATTACTAAACCTATTGATAACTATTACAACTTTTTTTCCTAACCTTTTAGAAGGGTACAGTCTCTGGAACAGGTCCTCAGTCATCAGGAACACAGTCTCTGTGGTAGACCCTTTAATGCACTTAGCAGCCTTTGTTCTCTAATATCTCAGATGTAGATTCATCAGGGTAAATTGGCTATGGCAGTCTCACTTTAAATAAGGCTTGAGGCTTTCTTCTCTCTGGGAGACCTCAGCTGTCTGTAGGCCAACTTATTTCCTTCTTATCAGCAATTCTGCCGCTCTGCGTCAATCTTTAAAGCTGGCCACAGTTTTGTTTAGGCCACTGTTCGGACAGGACAAACCTCCCTAGGCAAAAGCTGAGCCTCAGGGTTTAGTCCTTGGCCTTTTGCTATCTTGCTGAGGCTTTCTCTGCTCACCAGCTTCTTTCTGCCTCAGGGAGAACTGGCCATCAGCCCACCAGCACTTTCTCCATCAGGACTCGCTAGCATCAGAGCTCTCTAGCATGGGGGGCCCTCTTGACTCCATCCACTTGTCCTTAAATAAGTGGAACTCTGTTTCAGCTTAATTTGGGCTCCACCCACTTAACAACTGAAAACAATACCAGGCCAAATACTTTGTTTCTTAGTTCATTAAGTCTTTCTGTTTCCTGTTTTTAGTCCACAAGCTGATAAGCTAATTGGTCACAGCCAAGTTGATCTTCATGCCCCAAATCAAGAGACTGTATCAGAAACCCTTAGATATTTACTAAATCTTCTAATTTATTTTAATCTAACTCCCTAGAATGGGCTCAACTTCCCATTAAAGAGGACACAGGCTTATAGAATGTATCTGTAAACAAGACCCATCATTTTGCTGCATACAAGAAATGCATCTCACTAACAAAGATATATACTACCTCAGAGTAAAGGGCTAGGAAAAGGTTTTCCAAGCAAATGGACCCAGGAAGCAAGCTGGAGTAGCCATCATAATATCAAATAAAATAGACTTTCAACTGAAGTTAATCAAAAAAGATAGAGAAGGGCACTACATACTTGTTAAAGGAAATATTCATCAAGATGACATCTCAATATTTAATATCTATGCCCCAAATACAAAGGCAACTACATTTGTAAAAGAAACTCTTCTGAAGCTTAAACCACACATCAATCCCCACACATTAGTAGTGGCAGACTTCAACACCTCACTCACAACAATGGACAGGTCATGGAGAGAGAAACCAAAGAGAGATATAATGAGTCTAACAGAGGTCAAGAACCAAATGGATCTAACAGATTTCTACAGAATGTTTCACCCAAACACAAAAGAATACACCTTCTTCTCAGCACCACATGGAACCTTCTCCAAAATCGACTATATAGTTGGACACAAAGCATGCCTCAACAAAATAAAAGAAAATTGAAATAACCCCTTGTATCTTATCAGACCACCATGGAATAAAGCTGGACTTCAACAACAACAGAAATAACAGAAAGCCTGCACATTCATGGAAACTGAGCAGCTCTCTACTGGATGACTACTGGGTCAGGGAAGAAATAAAGAAAGAAATCAAATACTTCTTAAAATCCAATGAAAATGAAGGCACAACTTACCCAAACCTATGGGACACAATGAAAGCTGTGCTATGAGGAAAGTTCATAGCACTAAGTGCCTTCAAAAAGAAAACTGTGACAGCTCATATTAGCGAATTAACAGCAGAACTGGAAGAACTGGAGGAAAAAAAAAAAAAGAAGCAAACACTCCTAAGAGGAACAGAAGGCAAGAAATCATCAAATGTAGGGCTGAAATCAACAACTTAGAAACAAAAAGAACAATACAAAAAATCAATGAAACCAGGACATGAGTCTTTGAGAAAAACAACAAAATAGACAGACCTTTAGCCAAATTAACTAAACGGCAGAGGGAAAAAAACCCAAATCAACATAATCAGAAATGAAAACAGACATTGTTTGAGAAATAACAACAGACATTGAAGAAATCCCAAGAGTCTTTAGGTCCTACTTTAAAAATCTGTACTCCATCAAATTTGAAAACCTAAGCGAAATGGACAATTTTCTTAATAGATTCTAACTACCACAGTTAAATCAAGATCAGGTTAACAGATTAAACAGCCCTATAACCCCTAAGGGAATAGAAACAGTCATTAAAAATCTCCCAACCAAAAAGAGCCCAGGGCCAGATGGTTTCAGCACAGAATTGTACCAGACCTTCAAAGAAGAGCTAATATCAATACTCTTCAAACTCTTCCACAAAATAGAATCAGAAGGAATACTGCCAAACTCATTCTATGAGGCCACAGTCATCCTGATTCCTAAACCACACAAAGATCCAACAAAGAAAGAACTTCAGACCAACTTCCCTCATGAACATAGATGCAAAAATACTTAATAAAATACTGGCAAACAGAATCCAAGAACATATCAAAGGTATCATACACCATGATCAAGTAGACTTCATCCCAAAATGCAAGGATGTTTCAAAATACAAGAATCCATCCATCTAATTCACCATATAAACAAGCTGAAAGAAAAAAAAAACACATGATCATCTCACTAGATGCTAAAAAACATTTGACAAAATCCAATACCCCTTCATGCTAAGAGTCCAGGAGAGAACGGGCATACAAGGACCATACCTAGAAATAATAAAGGCAATATACAGTAAGCCAGTAGCCAACATCAAATTAAATAGAGAGAAACTTGAAGCATTTCCTCTAAACTCAGGGACAAAACAAGAGTGCCCACTTTCACCATATCTCTTCAACATAGTATTTGAAGTTCTTGCTAGAGCAATAAGACAGCTAAAGGAGATCAAGGGGATACAAATTGGAAAGGAAGAAGTCAAATTATCCCTATTTGCAGACGATATGATAGTACACATCAGAGACCCCAAAAATTCCAACAGAGAACTCTTACAGCTGATAAACACCTTTAGCAAGGTGGCTAGATACAAAATTAATTCAAAAAAATTAGAAGCCCTTCTTTATATAAAAAGCAATGGGATGAGAAAGAAATTAGAGAAACAACACCCTTCAAAATAGCCACAGACAATATAAAATACCTGGGGGTAACTCTAACCAAGCAAGTGAAAGACCTGTATGAAAAGAACTTCAAGTCCTTGAAGAAAGAAATTGAAGAGGTCATCAGAAGATGGAAAAATCTCCCATGTTCATGGATAGGTAGGATCAACATAATAAAAATGGCCATCCTGCCAAAAGCAATATACAGATTCAATGCAATTCCTATAAAATACCACCACCATTCTTTATAGATCTCGAAAAAGCAATTCTCACCTTCATAAGGAATAGCAAAAAAACCAGAATAGCTAAATCAACTCTGTACAATAAAAAAACAACTGGAGGCATCACCATCCCAGATTTCAAGCTGTACTACAGAGCAATAGTGTAGGAGGAATAAGGTCTGCCATTGAGCAGAAACAAGGCCTGCTGTTAAATAGGGCATGCATGGCTGGGCCTCCATATGCAGCTGACCTGAGAGACCCACCCCTACTCCCCACCCCCCACCCCTGCATGCCTGGCTGGAGACCTGTCTTGAGATTGATGACACCACACCGGGTAGTGAGACAGGAGCCAATGAGGAAGAGCAGGAGCAGCCTGCAGTTAGGGAGCCAATGGGACTCTGGGTGGAGGTTATAAAGGGAACCCCCTCTTTTTGAAATAAATGAGTCTGCTTTTTCCTCTAACTGGATTCCCGGGATCTGGGTCTTTATTCTGTGCCAGTTCTTTCCCATCCCCAAGAATCCTGGGCATGGGCCCCAACAACATCTGGCTCCCAATGTGGTCTCTTTACCCAGCAGGTATGGGTTTTGACTACACCTGGGTCAGAATCTGTTTTTTTTTTTTTTTTTTAATTACAGCTGCTGGTTTTGTTTTTTGTTTTTGGTTGTTTTGTTTGTTTGTTTGGTTGGTTGGTTGGTTGGGTTTTTTTTTTTTTGGTGGGGGCCTCAATTTTCCATCCAACAGTGGTAGTCTCCTTGCTTGTCCATCACCCATTCCACAGAACTCTTCCTAGTGTTCCGCATGCTGGGTGCCCCCTTCAGCAGTTTCTCAGTGAGCTGGCCCCTCAAGGTGGTCTATGTTATATGTTCTTTTCCCCTGTGAGCGGTAAGCACAGGGGGTCCTCTCCTTTTCCC
The DNA here is from genome assembly GCA_907164525.1 of Lophiomys imhausi. Classification (NCBI taxonomy): domain Eukaryota; kingdom Metazoa; phylum Chordata; class Mammalia; order Rodentia; family Muridae; genus Lophiomys; species Lophiomys imhausi. Next base: position 1,483,925 of record CAJQZJ010032137.1, on the reverse strand, counting down.
TTTCCTTGGTCTGTTGGTTTGTCTCCTTTTCTTTTTGTTAGTCTGTTGGTTTGTCTCACCCAGGAGGGAATATTCCTATTTCTTTGTTTGAATTGTGGTTATATGTCTTTGATTTTCCCTTTATCAGGAGGTAGAAAGGATATTGCTAAAACGTGAGAGATTTTTAGGGATTTTGGACATATTTTGGAATGTCGCTACAGTCCAGGGTTGTTCTCTGAGTTACAGTTACTGTTATCTAGGATTTAAGTGAAATGCTTGAGCAGAGTGGTGGTAACACATGCCCTTAATCCCAACATGCAAGAACTATTGCTTTTTCACAATAGGAAGACAGGCTCAATTTTACTTTCTGGTTTGCTATTGTCTCCATACAAGGGCTGACACCCCAGGAGGTGGAACCATCGATTGGCCACCTGCCAAGGGCCTTTCTTGTGCCAGAGACTCTGGGTATATGGTAGTGGTGTAAGGACCCATGAAAGTCCCCCCACTGAGCACAGAATTCAAGGTCTGATACATGCCTTTCTTTCATCTTTGTTTTGTCACTTTCCTTTGTTTGGGCGCTTTTTAAAATCATGGGCAACTTCCTGTCTCATTGTAAGAAACCCCAAATTCAGGCTCTAAAGTCTCTTTTGATGACATAAGGCCTTAAAGTTAAATCAGGAGGTATTGAGGCCTTTTGGAATGAGGTTGCTGTCCTTGCCCCATGGGTCTCGCCTGAGAACATGTGGGACTCTGATCTATGGATGAGGATTGTCTTATTGGCTAGGAAGAGGGAGATACAATCAGGCATTACCCCGTCCATCCCTTTTGTCCCTATCCTTTTAGGCATCATTGGCAGTTTTAAAACTTCCTCTCCTGAGGAAGTGATTGCTGCCGATAATAAACATTGCCAAGACCAGGCCATTATCAATCTGTCCATAACATCCCTTCCCCTGACTCTTGAAGCTATAGAGGAAGCTGACCAGAAAGATTATTCGGAGGAGGGTAGCGCTTCTGCTCCCACCCCTACTAAGACACCCCGATCACCAAGGACCTCCCTCATCCCTTGCCAACTGCCAATCCCCCCCAACACAATACCTGTGGTGTGAACTCTGCGCCCCTGTGGCAGAATGGCCTATCATCCTGGCTTCAGCTCCCCCTTCTCATACCCCTGTAGGCACCAGCTACTTCCCCATTGCTCCCTCCTGTTACCCATTTTCCCCCTCGGGGCTATGGGACCTGAGGAGAGGCATTCCTGGTTAATGATGGCCCAGATGCCACTAATTGGCCATGGGTCCCCACCCCCTTGGCTGACCTAGTGTTTATCAGAAAAGCTGACAATGAGTCGGACCTGACTCTCCCTATTTTGAGCAAGCTCTGTGTCAATGGTCAATGTAATTACGGACCCTCTATGACTAGTATAGTCTCCTAGAAATAGTCCTAGAGCCTGCTGGCTATCTGCTTATGATGACCAGGCAGAAGCACAAGCTTGTCTCAATCTCCAATATGGCCTTAATGTTATCCTGGAGATGCTGACCAGGCATGGCAACTTTATTGACCCTGTCTCCCAAGCCACTATTGGACTATATGCTTACTACCAACAGATCTCCAATCTGGCCTTTAGACCCCTCAAAACATGTACCCCTCATGACCCATTTGTCTACTTCCATAATCTGGTTCAACAATCAAGAGAGTCATTGACTTCCTCACCAGAGTCACATAGGCAGTGGAACATAGGTTGGATCCAGGCCCCACCTGGGAAATGATGATCAAGCAGTTAACTTGGGAAGGGTTTAATGCTCCAACTCGAAATACTGTGGCAGCAGTCCACAATGACAACATCCACAGTGGGTACTTGCTGCTAGGGACCTTGACCCTGGGGCAGGACCTGTTGCTGCCCTAACAGTCTCAATTGAGGCTTTAGTCACTGACAGGGTACTCTCTGACACCCGCCCACAGCAGGCTAGACCTTACTGGGGATCGAACTTACTGGGGATGTGGCAAACTCAACCACTTACGCAGGGACTGCCTTAATGCTAGCTCTAGAACTAAATGCCCAAAATGTAATAAAGGATTTCATTGCACAAGAGATTACAGATTCTAAGTTACTGAACAATCCAGCAATGTTTTAAACTCCAAACTGGGTGTCCCTCAGCCCCTACAGTAGGAGGGGAATGCCCCAAGTCCAACATCTTTTGGACCTTACCTGTCTTCCTTCATTCCTCCATGATGTCTTGGACAGCACCCCAGTTAAGTGGCTAGTCAACACTGTGGCAGATGTTACTATCATTACTGAAACTGAGGCTCTGAGATTCCTGCATTGGAAATTCAAACTGGGCCCTGCCATTATTGGTGTGGGAGGGCAACTGTACATCCTGTGCATTGGAAGGACCTAGATGGGAACCAAGGTTCATTTTACCCTATAGTTGGTGATATCCCCCATAACCTTTGGGGAAGAGATATCCTTGAGGACATGGGAGTCATCCTAATGACTGACATGAAGGGGACTTGGTCATACAAGTTCCTCAATTACTCTATTTTACTTAGGGAAAGCATTCTAAACTTAATGAGACCAGAGTCCCAATGCTTTCCTTCAATATGGGGTTCATAGAACATATTTGGGATAACATCAAACAATTCTTTGACCCCTCCTGGGTAGTCACCTATGTCATTTTGAGAGGAATTTTTGTTATATTAATCATTCTTATATAGCACATCGCCCGGCAATACTACATCAACAAGACTACCCTGAAGGTGCTCATGGCTCTGGAATGCCAAGACCACAGCCCACCCAAAGAGGTGATATGGGCCTGGTTCACAAAGCTCTATGAAGCCTCTGTTTAATACCCTACACACCCTATGCATTCTCCAGGGATGCCACCCTTTGAGGACTGGTCATCAAAGACGGGTAAGAATCTGTTCGGCAGATCAACCTAAGACAGGCACAGTCCATTATGCTGGGGGTCCCTGAGGTGGAGTCAATAAGGTCAGAGCAAAAGAACTCTGGTTCCCACTGAGTTTCTAAAAATTAAAAATAAGAACAAAAGTGTGAATATGTAGGAGGTATAAGGTCTGCCATTGAGCAGAAACAAGGCCTGCTGTTAAATAGTGCATGTATAGCTGGGCTTTCACATGCAGCTGACCTGAGAGACCTTCCCGGGCACGCTCGGCTTGAGACCTGCCTGGAGATTGATGATGCCACACCAGGTAGTGAGACACCAGCCAATAAGGAAGAGCAGCAGAAGCCTGTAGTTCGGAAGCCAATGGGACTCTGGGTGGAGGTTATAAAGGAAAGCCCCTCTTTTTGAAATAAACAAGTCTGTTTTTGCTGGACACTTGGGATCTGGGTCTTGATTCCGCACCAGTTCATCCCTGCCCCCAAGAGTCCTGGGCATGGGCACCGACAACACAATAGTAATAAAAACAGCACGGTACTGGTATAGAACTAGACCAGCTGATAAATGGAATGGAATTGAAGACCCAGAAATGAACTCACACACCTATGGTCACTTAATTTTTGACAAAGAAGCCAAAAATGTACAATGGAAAAAGGACAGCAGCTTCAACAAATGGTGCTGGTCCAACTGGATGTCCACATGTAAAAGAATGATATTAGACCCATACTTATCACCTTGTACAAAACTTATGTCCAAGTGGACCAAAGGCATAAGGCCTGACACACTAAATCTATTAGAAGAAAAAGTGGGAAAAACATTCGAATTCATCCACACAGGTGAAAACTTCCTGAACAGAACACCAACAGACCAACAATCAATAAATGAGACCTCATAAAACCAAAAAGATTCTGCAAGGCAAAAGACAGTGTCATTTGAACAAAACAGCTGCCTACAGATTAGGAAAAAAATCTTCACCAACCCCACTTCTGATAGAGAAGTAATATCCAAAATTTACGAAGAACTCAAGAAACTAAATGCCAAGAAACCAAATCATCCAATCAAAAAATGGGGAAAAGAGCTAAACAGAGAATTCACAAAGGAGGAATCCCTAATGGCAGATAGAGACTTGAAGAAATGCTCAACATCCTTAATCATCAGAGAAATGCAAATCAAGATGACTCTGAGATTCCATCTCACACCTCTCAGAATGGCTAAGATCAAAAGCTCAAATGACAGCACAGGCTGGTGTGGTTGTGGAGAAAGGGGAATATTCCTCCATTGCTGGTGGGTGTGCAAGCTTGTACAACCACTATGGAGGTCAGTCTGGCGATATCTTAGAGAACTTGAATAGCTCTACCTCAAGACCACTTCTGGCTATACATCCAAATGATTCCTCACCAAATCACAAGGAAGTTTCCTCATCTATTTTCATAGCATCCTTATTTGTAATAGCTAGAAAATGGAAACAACCCAGATGTCCCTCAACCAAGGAATGGATAAAAAAACTGTGGTACATCTACATAATGGAATACTACTCAGCCATCAGAAACAACGAATCATGCAATTTGCAGCCAAATGGATGGAATTTTAGAAGCTCATCCTGAGTGAGCTAACCTGGATTCAGAAGGATGTACATGGCATCTATTCACTTATAATCAGATTTTAGCCATATAGTACAGGATGACTATACTATAGCCAATGCACCAAAAGGAACAGGAACATAGACCTTGTTTCCTGGCAATGAGACACTTTGCCCTAGTGGTGCTGCCTTGCAGGCCCCCCAGTGTATGAAGAGGCTCTTGGCCCTCATATGACTGTTGAACTGGGGCAGGGGACTGTTATTTAGGGACACCCCACTCCAGAGGAGTGGGCAGGAAGAGATGGGGGTAGAAGGTGGTAGGATGGGACTGGGAGGGGTGGAAAGAGGGCACTGTGATGGAGATGTGACCTGAAGTAATAAATAAATATTTAAAAAATATACAGTATCAGTTTTCACTGTTACATTTTCAAGCAAAATTTATTTTTATTTATTTGCCTCCCCACTTTCATCCTGTCCACCTGCTCTCCCTTTCCACATACCCCTAGATCCTTCTTTCTGTCTTCATGTCCTATTGTCCCCTTAACTTCCTAAACACCTCTTTTTTCTTCTCCCATTATGTCCTTTGTTGCTTCATAACCTGTGCCATATTCACCTCCACTAATATACCACATATAAACCCAATTAGCTAGGATCCCCAGGTGAATGAGAACATGACATTCTTGGCTGTATGAATCTTAATCACCTCACTTAATTTAATACTTAATAATAATAATTCCCAGCTCCATACACTATTCTACAAATGTTATTTCATTTTTCTTTTTTAATTGAATAAAGTTTCACTGTGTATGTATTTTTCAGATTTTTACTGTCTGCTCATCTCTTCATATGATGCACATCCATGTTGATTCTATTTCCATACTATTGTGAATAAAGCAGCAGTGCACACAGGTGCACAGTTATCTCTGTGGTAGGAGGGAGACTCTTTTGAGTATTTGCCCAAGTTTACTTTTCTATAAGATAAATTAGAGAAGCTGAAGGAATTCGTTTGGATGCCAGGAGGGCTATTGTGTATAAAGAGGTTGTTGGACCTGAAATTATGTAAGATGTCAAAGTATACTGCTTATGGACATAGACGGTCTCTGTCTGAAAGCTGAACTATGTTTACATTAGACACACGCACTCACCTGTTCTTTTTTTTAATGTTTATTTATTACATCAAGTTACATCTCCATCATAGTGCCCTCTTCCACCCCTCCCAGGTCCACCCTCCCACCCTCTCTTCCCTCTCCCACCTTCCCACTCCTCCACTGTGGAGTGTCCCTACATATCAGCCCCTCTCAGGTCAAAGTGATGCAGACATGCTTGCACAGTTTGCACCCCACCTTTCTTGTGCAGTTTGCACCCCACCTTTCTTGTGCAGTTTGCACCCCACCTTTCTTCACAGTCTCACTGTCTTTGAAATAAGCAATGCAATGATTAACAATGTGTCACTGTCTCTTTCAGATGAAATCTATAAATGTAAAGGAAATTTCAATTTTTTTTGTCTGGCTATTTACAATGTCATGAGTTCACAAGTTAATATTAAATACTAGAGTGTTAATTTGGAAAAAGCAAGACTTTGCATGTTAACTTTCTATCTTAAGGAAATAAAATTAAACAAAAACAGATACAGATTTTAAAATCACTTTTTATCTCAAGCATGACTTATTTGTAAAATAATTTATTTATCAAATAAGTTGCATGAACTTGGACCACTAGTCCCCAAACCCTTTCCTCTAGACAGATCTTATAATGCCAAGGAACCTCCTCTCCAGGTCTAACAAGAGTTTTGAGGGTTCCAAGTCTGTGTATGTCAGCTTAAGTACAGACTTACTACATGCAGATCATTCCCGTGGGCCCACTGTACTATTTTCACAAGAGTGCAGCAGAAAGGAATCCACACAAATACATAGACATCTACTTCAGAGTCTAATTTCTTCTGCAGCACACGTGGAAGAATTACAAGGTAATTCCCTAACTTCTAGACATGAAAGTATCACAACCAAGACCAAAAGAGAAAAGGCAGTATCCATCTCGAGAATTTTTATTTTTTTATTTTTTATTTTTTTTGTTTTTATTTTTCGAGCCCCAACGGGCGCCCGGCGAGGGGGCTCCCGTCCCCGACCACCACCCGACCGACGGGGCCTCGGGAGCGGCCCCGTGCCGGCGGGCGGCGGAAGGGGCCGAGAGTCTGAGAGGGGCCGCGCGCGCACGGCGCGGACGGACGACTCTACGGGCCCACCGCCCGCCCCCCACCACGTGGGGGGCGGGAAGGGCGACCCCCCCAGGGGTCTTTAAACCTCCGCGCCGGAACGCGACAGCTAGGTACCCGGACAGTGGGCGGGGCGGGCACGCGAGGCCAGAAGCGACCGGTCGCCGCGTCCGCACGGACAACCCGGCCCCGGCCCGGCAAAGCCGGAGCCCCGGCGGAGGCGGCGACCCCCATCCGCACCGCAACCCCCGACGACGACACGCGCGTGTCCACACCCCTGCGAGGAGAGGAAGGCGCCGGACGGGAAAGAGAGGGGGAGGGGCGACCCTCCCCCCCTCCCGGGCGAGAGGAGCGCGACGCAGGGTGATCTATTCCCCTCTCACGAGGGAGGAGATCTTTTTTAGAAAGACTCAATGTGCTTGTGAAGTTCAGGTACAAAGACAATGCTTGACATGTGTTTGCTTTTCCTTAAGTACTGCCAGATAAGGGAACATTTAAAATCATGTCAAAGAAGGCTGCTTGTTCTAGGGATCCCATGTTTGTCATGTTCACTCAGTAGAGCTTTGCTGCCCTTAGAACACATTTTCAGAAATATAATAGTGAAACACAGCACAGGACAAGACTGGGTTCTCTTGCTTTATCTCTATAACATTTCCTTAACACAGTTATTAATATACACTTATTAATGTATTTTTTAATCTTTTATCATTTTTAATTATCTCACTACATGGTTTGTTCTTCAATAAGTTTCATCAGCTGCCTGATGTTTCTCAAGTCTTTCTGGATATTTCAGCAAACTTACATAAGCACTGAGATTCCATTATTTTTGCCAATGGTGAACTAATTAATCCTTCTGAGATGAGTACTACCATAGGCAACAACTCTTGGACAAAATTCTCCACATCTTTCACTATCTGGAATTTTGTGGCAATTGGAGTAGCCACATCCCCTTTCCAAGTACCACAATAGAAACTGAAAAGCACACAATTTGCAATCTTTCTTGCAGCTCAGTGGGGCAATGCTGACCATGTGGACATACTGTACTAAGAAGCCCAGTATTGGGGATAACAGCTTGACAGCAGCTGAGTGGGAGAGTTCTTCTTGTTTTCTGCCTCATTTACCATCAGTTCTGGGTGATTACAGTACACCAACTTCATACATGCCCTTCACCAACAAAGCTTCCAGTATGTGGTCCCTTCTTGCCACCTGGCATTGGCTTCTAGTGAGGTTCTCAGCTCTTTGCTTGGCAAACCGATTCCCTATGTACCATTTTAGAACTTCACAACTGGTCATCCACCCAAAATATTCCTCACCAGACCACAAGGACTTAGCCTCATCTATGTTCATAGCAGTCTTATTTGTAATAGCTAGAAACTGGAAACAACCCAGATGTCCTTCAACCAATGAATGGATAAAAGAAATTGTGGTACATTTACACAATGGAATACTACTCAGCTATCAGAAACAAGGAAATCATACAATTCTCAGCCAAATGGAGGAACTAGAGAAGCTCATCCTGAGTGAACTAACCCAGACCCAGAAAGATCCACATGACATCTACTCACTTATAATAGGATTTTATCCATATAGTACAGGATAACTATACTACAACCAATACACCAAAAGGAACAAGAACATAGACTTTGTTACCTATTAAGGGGACAATTTGCCCTAGGAGTGCCACCATGTAGACACCCACTCCAGTGCAAGAGCAAGTTCTCAGCCTGTATATGGCTGTTGAGCTGCTAGGGGCTGATATGTAGGGACACTCCACATTGGAGGAGTGGGAAGGGTGGGAGAGGGAGAAGAGAGTGGGAGGGTAGAAGCAGGAGGGGTGGAACGAGAGCACTGTGATGGAGAAGTAACTTGAAGCAATAAAAAAACAAACAGAAAAGTTCACTGTGCTCTAATGGAAGTAGAGATTTTCCCTGAGCCTTTACCTCAGTAACAACATGAGCTAAAGGGCATTTATTTGTTCAAAGCCTGTATTCAGTTCACTTTTCACAAGATCCTTGAGGCATTACCACACTTGCCACAGACCTTTCCTAGTGCTGACAGCAATTAACAAATATACATATGCACATATGACTTTTAGTCTTTTCAATTAAATTAAAACAAAATTAAACAGTTCCAAAAGTCTGGACTGAATCAATAGTTTCAATCATATATTCTAGTAGATAGTGCAAATGTTTGTAAATAGTAAAGAAACAGAGAAAGTGCTAGAAAACTACAGAAATTCAGACAGGAAGCAATCTCTCTCTCTCTCTCTCTCTCTCTCTCTCTCTCTCTCTCTTTCTCTGTTACTCTTAACCTAAAGATACCTCTGGTAAGAAAATGATACTGAGCCATCTTATATATAAATTGAACATGAGGAATAATGAAAGTAACAAAAGTAAGCTTAAGGATTCAGTCCTGTGGGATACACTACAAAACTAAGCAAATCTAGCCTCATTACTTTAATGATGCTTTGTTAGTCAGTACTTTAGAAATTGAAATTTTCATTCAAATCGGTATCAGCTCCATGAACATTCATTAAGAAGCAGTGATACTCAAGGTCATATTCACCTTCCAGATGTATAGGCACACACATGCATGCACACGTAAATGTATTACATTCACATGTAACACACACACACACACACACACACACACACACACACACACACAGAGTCATTCCATCAATAGCCCCAAATTACTTGCTTTATTCACTAATAGTAATGGCCTGCCAATCAAAAACATGGAATTTTGAGGCTGGAGAGATGGCTCAATACTTAAGAGCACGCATTGCTCTTGCAGAGAATCTGAGTTCATTTCCTAGCCCTCATGTCAGACCATTTGCAGACCTGTAACTCCACCTCTAGAGGGAAGGTATGGAAAAGACAATGCATAAACAGTCATCTTTGTCTGAGGCCAAGAAGCACACAGGACTTACTTCTTACATGAAGTTACATCAGGAAGCATTATTATTTGTTAGCTTCTTTTTACATTAATAGTACCCTCTTACAATGACAGAGCCAAATATCTCAGACACGTTTTATGCTAGTTGATAGATATTTCCTCTACTTCATTTGTTTGGAAGTCTGGGAGCTAAATGTGTGCATGTGCATTTGAAGAATTGAAGACTAAAAGAAAGTAAGCATTTCTAGAGGACTGACAGGAAAGACACATGGTCACACACACACACACACACACAGTAAAAACAATAGAATAAATATTTTTTAAACATATAAATTTTGTTAACCATTTTCAACTCATCTGACAGTGTTTAAAACAATAATCCCAAGATTAATTTCAATATGATGACATCCTATTAAAAAATAAAATATACAGCGGGAAAATTGATTTAAAAAATAAGTTAGCAATCTATTTTCAAGACATATGTAACTGTGGTGGGAAAATATGTTTTAACTCTCTAACAAAAAAGATGCTACCTTGTTAGACCCAAATGATCACTTCTCAGGAATGTACCAGATAATTCTTGCTGAAATGATTATGTTCAAAGGCTAAATTAATATGTTTGTGGAAAAACATGTGCTTTCAGAAAACTTTTTCAGAGAAAAGACAAAGCTTTAAAGAGCTTCGGAGGCGCTCTATGATCCCAGCACCATATCCACTGTGCTTAAACTCAACTTAAAGTCGTCATCCCTCACAGCAACAGACTCAAAGGGCACCATTTAACAGGGACCCACACGTGATAGCTCCCGCAAATGCGGACTGCAAATAAACAGAAGTGCTAACAACAATAAAAGAAAGAAATATGAACCCACAAAGTGGGGCATTTTATGTTCATGATGTGAAAAAAATTATTTTGAAATAAAGTTAGTTGTATACTTACTTTGTAGGGGTGTTAGGTAGATTCGCCTATAAGCGTAATGTACAAACCCCTCTGGTTTCGGTGTTGTCTGACAGATGACTGGTAAGAGCTGGACGGTGTTCTGCACTGGTGAGAGCTCTGGTAGATCTGTAGTGTCAAGGAGGTCCCCGACCTGGGATGTGAGATAGGGTCAAGAGCAGCGCTGCTGCATCAATCAAAAAACACCCTCCCCAACAGCAAAAACTACTTCAGACATTATCATAATTCTGAAGCAGCTTTTGGTGAATCTTTATTAAAACTTATTTCACAAACTTCATGATTCCCTAAAATCTACGCGAGTGTGCTTCTCAGATGGGTCATGATCTCCCTCAAATCAGCCTGCACCTTCCTTTTGAAGCGTGGGAAATGGGGGCAGAGCTTGGCCAAGTTCTGAAGTTCTCTTTGTATGAAGAAAGATAACAGAGGATTGTTTACTTGACTGTAGCCAAAGCTCAGGTTATTTATATGTTCTTAGGGCTAGTGAAAAATTAGGGAGAGAACATTTTCACCAGCCTGCCAACCTCAGTTGGGGCCTAGATTTTGTTCAGTCTCAACCAAGTTAGTCAGATCCCATGGGGAGGAGGCATGGTCCACAACCCTACGCTGCTTGGACAGACATGGTCCTCAAGCCCCCACATATAAGCAACTGAATATTTTGAAGACACATGGTCGTTTTCTCTGAATGTAAAAGGCCTTCTATTTTCATGTAGTTATGAAGACTGAGATTGTCTTTAATGTGGGACTACTCTCACTATGCTATGACCTGGGCCACACATGTGCTCTTTCTGAGTATGGAATAAAAAGGAGAGCACTAAGTCTTCTCCTAGTATAATCACACTAACTCCAGTGGGTAGAGTGAGAGACCAGAAGGTTGTCACATTGAGCTGTGACAAGTCAGGATATGTAGCCTGGGAAGCAGAAGCTAGAGTGAAAAAGGATAGGTATAGGGACTGTCCAGGGAGCCAGTGGTCTGTCATTTCTTAGTTTTGGAAGCTGCTGGCTCTGCACTTCCTGTTTACTCAGATATATTTACCCTCTCAGGTCTCTGATGTGGTTGAAGACTAGATAGCTATAGTCTCACAGTTAAATTTTAAGTTGTTTAGGAATGAAAAGGATGTTCTAGGTCTAAAAAGATTTTTTTAAGTTGGTAATTAAAGTTAGGATGGAAAATGAATTAGGTATAAAACTTTAAACTCATTGAGATAGATAGATAATAGAATATTAATATAAGTTGCCAAATATGTATGGACTGGACATTGGGAATCTGTGTGATACCTTATAATTTTCATAAGTATGGCCTAATTATTCTTACTGTTTTGTATTGTATTTGTTATTATAAGAAAAAGAACCTTTTATTAGACTAAAAGGGGGAGCTGTTAGGGGGAAAAAGATACACCTTAAATTAGAAAAAAAAAGCAGATAGGAGGGTGAGGGGGGAAAAGGGTAGGAGGGTGGCTCCAGATGGGGAAGGAGGGAGGGGACTATGATTGACATATAACTTGAAGAAATAAATATATGTTAAGAAAAAAATTTTTTTAAAGCATCTAGGAAAAGAAAGCATAATTAGTAGAGGAGTGTGGCATGTCATGAGAAAGCCCGGAAGTAAGAGCACGGAAGAATTGATAGAATAAAAGGAGGTAAACATTTCTAGAGAATTAACAGGAAAGATCTTCTGGTAGAATAGCAATCATGTGATGGGGTGATGTTATGTATTCTAAATGTTAATTAACCTGCTCCCAGAAGCCTGCTTGCTGTATAGCAAGTGAAGCTATGTTACCTTTCTTGTTTAACATTGTCTCTGATTGGTTAAATAAATGCTGAGGCCTGAGATTGGGTAAAAGAAAGGTAGGCAGAGCAAAGGTTTGTGGACTTCTGGGTCAGCAGAGAGGATTCTGGGTAAAGGGGAAGCTGAGAAGAAAAAGAAGAAACAGGTGCAGGAAGGAGGACACATGCCATGGGTTTGAGAAAAGAACCTCATTCCACATGGCTTGGAACATCAGCATAGCATGGAGAAAAACAGCCAAGGGAACGTATGTATATTATATGGGGCTTTACTCAGAGATAAAATTATGAGATGTGATGGGCCAAGATTGCACAATCCAGGCTAAGGGTTGTTAAAATCCATCAGGTGTCAGTGTGTGCTCATTTATAATGATGGGTCAAGGATTAATACCATTGACCAATTAACCTTAGTGTAAATACTAATAAATAATTTAATTAGCCATTTTCTACAATCATTTGTTTTTGCAGGTATTTTTCTCAAACTGTAAAGTCAGTCTACCATGTTCGTATTGATACAAATGCAATGAATAACTATTAGTTTGCATTTCTTAATTATCCTAAACAGTTTATGACAGTTGGTAGCAAAAGGCCAAAACTTCACATTGCATTTTTAAGCATTACTAGGTACAATACCTTTAAAAAGTATTACCCTTAATTTTGTATGAATATACAAAGATCAATACCAATGTGGCCAAATATAATCTTAATTTTGTGTCAATATACAAAGATCAATACCTATGTAGCCCAATACAATCTTAATTTTGCTTAATATACAAAGATCAATACCAATTTAGCCAAATATAATATTAATTTTGTATAAATATACAAAGGTATAAGGGTATATTCAATTGTCATTTTGTTAGGTACTATGACAGTCTATCACAGTTATTTTCTAAGCTAATCAGAAATCAAGTTGCTAAGATACAAGCAACATTTGCTTATCTAAATATAAGAGATAGATAGGACGTCTTCAAAAACCTCAAGAGATCTGCAGAATATGGTATTCAAAGATGTTTTCTTAACTTAAGATTTTTTGATATCAAGACTTGTCAGCTCCTGACAGCACCCCCTATTCTACTTCAAGTAGAAGATGAGCATCGAAAAATCTCCAGTGGGAGATGGTTGAATTAGTGGCAAGCCTATCTCTTGGCAAGAAAAACCCCTTGCTTCAACTGTAGACAGAATACTGTCCAAAAAGAACAAAACTTGGAAGCAGGTAAGTCGAAAGCCTAGCTCTGCCAAGACAGGGTAGGTAAGTCCTTCATAATTCCTGCTCTACAATCAATGTCTGTCAGAGAAATGGGGTCAAATTGCTGAAGATTGATGCTGTAATGTATGGAGAGAAAATGGGAACTGTCCAGGCAGCCACTGGTATGTCATTTCTTAGTTTTGAAAGCTGCGGACACTGCACTTCCCATATAATCAGATATATTTATCCCTCTCAGGTCTCTGAGGTGGTTGAAGAATAGATAGCTAGAGTCTCATAGTTAAATTTTGAGTTGTTTAGGAATCAAGAGGGTGTTCTGGATCTAAGAAGATGTTTCTAAAATTGTGATGCAAGTTAGTATGAAAGGTGAGTTAGACATAGAACTTTAAACTCATGGAGATGGTTAGATAGTAGAATGTTAAAGTCAGGTGCCAAATACATATGGATTGGACATTGGGAATGTATGCTAAGCCATATAACTGTCATAATTGTGGCCTATTTATTTATGTTGTTTTGTATTGTATTTATTGTTATAAGAGAAAGAACCATTTGTTGGACTGAAAGGGGGAGCTATTGGGGGGGGGAAGATATACCTTAAACTTTAAAAAACAAAGGGGAAGAAGATGGGGAGTTGAGGGGGAAGAGGGTGGGAGGGTGGGACTGGAGGGGGGAGTAGGGAGGGGATTGTGATTGAGATGTAACTTGAAGAAATAAAAAATAAATTAAAAATATTTGAAGGATAAAAAGTTATATATAAATAAAATAATAATAAATAAATGTTTAAAAAATTAAAAAATTAATAATTTTTTAAAAGGCATCATGAAAAAAATGCAATGAATATTTTTTTAGTACTGGAACGTTTTAGAATAACATGAAAATAGATAGGTGACTCAACCTGAAAAGTTTTGATATATATAAAAAAACAATAAAGCATGACTTAAAAGAGAAGCAATCATGAGTGAGTAGATGAATTAATTAAAGACAAAGTTAAGCAAAGAGAAAGAAAAAAAAAATACCAGTTCAAGTCCTATCAGGAAAATATATATAGAGAAAATAAGTCTACAAATATATTCATGAATGATAAACAATGTAGTGCTCACGTGGGCAGCACTCATACCAAAACTGGAACAATGCACAGAAGATTAACACAGCCCTTGCATAAAGTTGGGATGCAAATTGATGAAGTGGTCCAAATTTCGTGTGTGTTTAACTTGGAGCAGAAGAAGAAGCCAGGAAACTTGAAAGTGGCCTAGTGGGAGGCATGTTCAGGGAGGGCAGATATTTCATTATAGGTAAAATGAAAGTAGAAGTAGAACTTTGGGCATTTGGGATGGAAAGGCTTAAGAAGGAGGAACTTAGACGTGTGGGAAAGCAAAGGACGGGAAAGGATAACCTAATGGAAGAGTTTATTATGAAAAGCCATGTGGAACCCTATTCTCTCACAACCCAAACCAAAAATATAATTTGAGTGATATTAGCATAAACGTGAAATGAAAGAAGAGGGTGGAAATACTGGCAGCTCTAGGTTTAAGTGGGGATGAGAACAGGGGAATGGAGTAAAAGAGGGCTAATGAGTGAGTTTAACCAAACTAAGAATGAATGAAAAATACATAAGGGAACTCATTAATTAGTAAACAAATTTTGAAAGACAACCTTTAAAAAAATGCTTGAATGGAATTAACCTGTATGGGTGGACCATGTCACTTCTAGACTACATGGGTTATTAAATGAAAATTGTAATTCAAGGCATGGGGCACCTTCCTAAAAGTTATTGGTCAGAGGTCCCCCAAAGGTCACAAAAATCATACAAGCAGTTACCACTGTTCTTGATTATCCCTCCATAACTACATAATAAGAACCCATTACTGAAGACAGCAAACACTCTGGCTGCAGGAAATAGAGAAACCAATCTTAAACTAGCCAGGAAACTTTCTACTGGCCAGATTTCACAAAGCTAGAGAGGGCCTTGCAGGCAACTGTGGTAGAAAACACACCATTGGTCTTATGCAGCACTGGACCCTGCAATGCTGATACACTGAACTCTCAGTTAAAATATGTATGCCAGTACAATAGTGGCATGGCTGTTAGGGGATTAAATTTGAGGCCTGACCTAAGGAGGAAATTTCATGTGCGGTACTAGACTCCAGATAAAAAAGTTCAGTGTATAGAACCTGATATTTTTATTTTATTATATAGATAAGCTGTCAAATTATCTTGAAGTGCTTTAAAACACTATCTTTTGAACATAATATGGTTATTAAACTCATGAAATCAAAACAGCATTGGTTACCTGCATAAGACTTGGTCAATCTAGCCAAAATTCTGGCATAGGTGATTGTTGCACTCAATAAAGCTAGAAGGAGTTGGAGTTCTAAGACTGTTTTGACATCAGACATGGAGATGCAGAACTTGGAGTTTCCCCTGCTGATTTTCATTCTTGCTTTGATTCAGTATTTCCTCATTAGGCTCCCTTTCTTCCATTTTGGAATAGAAATGTATATTCTGTGTTATTGTATGTTAGAAGCATATGATCTTTTTGTTTTTTTATTTTATAGGGAGTTACAACTAAGAGATTGCCTTGAGTCTCAGAAGAGACTTCAGACTTTGAATTTTTAAACAGTGTTCAGACTGTGAAAGATTATGGGAGTTCTGTAATTGGACTAAATGTATTTTGCATTATGATAGCACTACAGCCTATAGGGGTCAAGAAGTGGAATGTGGTGGTTTGAATGAGAATGACCCACATAGGCTAATGTATTTAATGCTTAATCTACAGATGATGAGCTGTTTGGGAGTATTCAGAGGTGTGACCTTGTTGAAGTAGGTGTGTCCTCATTGGAGAAAGTGTGTCACTGGGAATGAGCTTGGAAGTTTCAAAAACCCACACCAGGTTTGGAAGTTTCAAAAGCCCAGTTTCAGTCTCTCTCTCCATGCAGATCAAGTTGTAAAGCTCTCAGCTACCACTGCAACACCATGACTCACTGCCTGCTCCCCTGCAGGAACCTTAAGCTGAAACTGTAACTGTAACCTGAATCTGAAACTGTAAGGAAGCTCCCAATGAAGTGATTTCCTTTCTAATTGTTGTATTGGTTATGGTATCTCTTCACAGCAATAGAGCACTAAGACAGTGGTTGACATGATCTCCTGAACCCACCCCTTTCTGAGGATCTATTGGCAGTTTATAGTTACTGGGGAAGAACCACTCTTCTTTGGTGATGTGGACATGGGAAGGATTGCCATGCTCCATTGAAAGGCTCCATAACAAAGCACATATGGTTAGCACTAACTACACTCCATAAATTGTATATATACAAAATTAGAAGAAGGTCCCATTGAGAGGAAATGGGGGCACTGAGAGGAGGAAATGGAAGTAAATGGCAGTATATTGTACATTTGTATGGAATTGTCAAGAAAAAAAGAAAAAATAAAGTAAAATAAATTTTGTTAACTAATTTGGGATAGGGAGGTTTTCACAATACACATATGACTTTAATTATTTATAGATGTAAAAAGAAATCCCATGGATAAAACAAAGGTGTCATTTTAAAAAAAAGAAGAGAAAAGAAAGGGGGAAAAGGTGCACAAGCAGTAGTGGTGTCAAAGGGAAAAGCAGAGATGAAAGAACATGTAACTATGCTCCTCATCTCAATGTTGGTAGTGGCTTCATTAACATCTACAAATAGAGATCAGATCATGGCCATTGGCTTATTTTATAAGTTCTTACAGTGACAAATGCCTTCCATTCATAAACATATTGGATTGTTTTTTAGCATCTCTGACATAGGAGTCAGCATACCAATTTTGTAGGTAAGTTGCCACAATATAGAAGATGAGCTTCAGGTTGGCCTTTTGTTTCAACCACCTAACTTCAAGTGTGGTAGCCCTGTACCAACTGGAAGACAATGGGACTGAGATGGTGGGCAAGCTGACATAAATACTTAAAACAGACAAGGTAGGAAGAGAGCTTAAAGTCTCCAAAACCAATGGAGACAGTCTTGACTGATGGGTTTAATTTAGCACTCTTCACCAAGACCAGCAAAGACCTGGATTTAATTCTTATTCATTTCAGTCATCTTCACATTTCACAGATTCTAAATCTGGTCAGAAACCCCAGACATACACTGCTATTCACAAGGAAAGCTGGCTGAAAGAATGAATGTTAATGAGGGACTTTCTCCTCTTGGTTCACAGATGAGGTGGCAAAAAGTTTCTTTCTGCATGAAGAGGCATCTGCTTCACTCATGGTCTCCAGTTGTCTTAGTTGGGATTTTCTATTGTGATAAAACACCATGGCTAAAAGCAACTTGGGGAAGAAAGGGTGTTTTTGATCTGATAGTCAAATTTGCTTCTAGTCAATCATTCAGGAAAGTTGGAAAAGGAACTCAGGACAAGAACTTGGAGGCAGGAATTGATGCAGGGGCCACAGAAGGATATTGCTGTTGGCTTGCTCTTCATGTCTTGCACAACCTGCCTTCTTATAATACTCAGGACCCAATGGTTACACTATGCATAAAGAACTGAGCCTTTACATTTCAATCACCAACCAAGAAAATGTACCACAGGCTTGTACACCAGCCAATCTGATGAGGGCATTTTCTTAGTAGAAGTTCTCTCTTCCAAAATGCCTCTAGCTTGTGTCAAGCTGAAACAGAACCAGTCAGCACACCAATCTGTTGGGGTAGTGTTAAGCATTCTAAATGTTAATTGGCCCTGTTTGCTGTCTGTTACTTTATTGACTCCGATTGGTTAAATAAAATGCTGAGGCCTGAGATTGGGCAAAGACAGAGAAAGGTAGGACTTCCTGGGATTAGAATAGTAAACCTGCACCTTAGACAGAGGATTAAAGCATTCCAGCCAGCAACAGGAAGAAGAAGGCATTCCAGTCAGCAGCAGGAGGAAGGAAGACACACACCATGGGTTAGGAAAAAGAACCTCATTCCACATGGCCAGGAACATCGGCATCACATGGAAAATGGCAGTCCAAGGGGACATATGTATTTATGGGGTCATATTTGGGTAATAGAATTATGAGCTAGCTTAGATGGGCTAGGATTGCACAATTCAGGCCAAGGCTTGTAAAAATCCATGCAGTGTGTGTACTCATTTATAATGTCTGCTTAATGGCAAAATAAGGATTAAAGGCTGCCAAACAAATTAAATATAATCTAAATATTGGTTAAATAGTTTAATTAGCCATATTTCATTTTACACCAATCCTCATAACATGTACAACCAAGTCCCTCATTTTAAATTGTATTATGTATCATAATAACCTTGAGGCACTCATACAATGAGACTGCCTCAATAATAGATAGAAATTTTCTTCCACTTCTCACTTCTGGTGAGACCCAAGTGCTACTACTTTTTAAATTTCCCCATGATGCCAGAGTTGAGAATCACAGAAACTAACCCATAAAGATAACCCACTGTTGTTACCAGCTGTTGCTTTTGGAATGGGCATGATGTTCAACCTGATCCAAGTAAATATCCACAAACATTTGGAGCAATTCTTGGAACCTCTTGTCTCTTACTGGTAGGTGCTTAAGAAAAAGGCACATGTTCTGTTCTTCATTCAGACATTTCTTTAACTAGAATGGACCCGCTGAACTGTAGATACCTTGCAATCCTATGGGGGAAAAAACCTTCTTTCTCATGGAGTGAATGCCACAGACAATAATGTGCAAAGGTCCTATAGAGAACAGGTCCCCGTGACCACATTGATTGGGGGAACAGTATACCTCTAGACTCCTCGTTACTGAAACCCAGCAGCTAACATCTTGTTTGACCCTAATTTAAGTTGTACTTGACTCTTATTTTCACCCCAAGTCATTGTTATATATGACAATAGTTACAGTTCACATTTAAGTGGCCCAATAATGTTGACAGAACAGGAAGGAGTTTGTTTTTCCATGTTACTGCTCAGGATTATATAATTTCCAGATCTTTTCAGTTTAGGAATGCATCCAGATTTATTCTGTTAAAAACACTTTTGTGATTCAGGACCATTGTTTCTGAGCTTATTCTACTGTGCTCCTCCATCCCAACCACATTCTAAAACTATAATGTCTACAGAGTGCCAAAAACTCCTACAAAATATTTTTGCTGCCCTTTCGTTTATTTATTTGTTTAGAAAATCACAACAAACACAAACATTCCTATGTTCCTGCTGGAATATACAAACTTCAAAACATTTGATCTGCCTTTAATAAGGTGCAGTCTAGTAAGGAAATTATATTAACAGATGATTATAATACCATACTATTAATTAATCAGGGAAACTAGAGAGTAAGATAATTTTTCAAGAGTCAGGGCAGGTTTGCAAGCAAAGAAATGTATCTTATTGATTTGTACTTTTATTGTTTCCAAATCCCTGCATATTAGGGGAAAAAAAAACAATAGTAGCATCCAGAGAAATAGAAATCCAAATCTAGAAGTTAAGCTGTCACATGAAAAGGACAAAAATGAGATACCTTGAGTATAAGTCTGTAATCTAATTTCAAAACATAAGCAAAGGTATTCAAACTTTCATATACATAATTTTTACTATCAAGGTATGAGTCAAAACAAATTTTTATACCACTGCTGTGTTTGAATCAGAGGGCACTAAGGAAACCACCTATTCAGAAAGTTATAAATAAGAAAGGGTAAAATATCCTCACATCCTAGGTATCATTTATTTTTTACCTTTCTCAGAAAGCTTGATTTTGCATAATATGACTTCATAAGTAACTGTCAAAAAGACAAATGATTCGATTATGCCTTTTCTAAGACTGACTAAACAAACCACTTTGTTGAGTAGTTCATTTTCTAAACTCTATTGTTTTTCTTCTACTTTTCTTCTTACTCAGTAGGAAAAGCATCAACTCTGGGAAAAGAGGGGGCCATGTTTTATTTTGAATATAGGTTCTCTTTGATACACAATTTCAGATCCTAATGTATGAATCAAATATCTTGCCAATTCATAAACACATGTGATCAGACATTTGATCCTTAGCAATGAAGAAGACACTGTATGTTATAATAACAGCTAACCAAGAACCATGCCAATATTTTAAGTTTTACATGATTAGAAAAATAGTGCATTGAATATGTATGTGTTTGATTATTTTGCCCTTGAGAAACATACTAATGAAAGGCATTTTAAACTGATTGGTGGCCATTTCAAAAAACAATCATAGAATATTTGTAAAACACTTTCTGCCTAAGGAATACTTGCCCTAATAGTAAACTTGATTGTCAAATATTATCTAATTTTTTTTCAGGATAAAAAATTGTTGAGGAATTTGATCCTCCAAGTACAAATTATTTTCCTAAAATACTTTTTTCTTTCCTAAATCCCTAAGTCTGGACCGTTAGAAAGACGGGAAAAGGATTTATGCTTTGGGCCTGATAAGTCTGATTCACAATTATCCTGGCCCATCTTCTGAGTACCTGGAATGATATTCAGGTCTTGAGGAATCTAGCAGGGCTACAAGCTAGACTATTGAAGTTGTCCTAAATTTCTTTTATCTGGTAGATTCAATTAAGTTCTATGACAAATCCATTAAATGCAGGAAATAAACTTCATTCTGGTGCTGTCAAAGATGGAGAGAGGATCAGTTAAGTGAAGGAGCCTTGGGCAAGCCTGACACTTGTCAGATTTCATCATCAGGTGATGATTCTAAGAAATGTATGGACGCAGCCCATAGCTGACAGCTTGCTGCAAGACCTTCCTGTGGAAACAGTGCAAATATAAATATTCCCGGGGATGTAGCACTATCTTCAATGCACTCCTTACTGTGCATATATTATACTATGTTCAGTACCCTAATGTGCTACCTTCTTACTTACCTCATGCTACATGGAGGCTATATCTAATTCATTAACTTCCATAATACAAAAAGATAGGGCTTCCCTCTGTGAACAGATTCTTTCTTTTTAGGTGTGTGTGTGTGTGTGTGTGTGTGTGTGTGTGTGTGTGTGTGTGTG
>CAJQZJ010032137.1:1435583-1461614 GCA_907164525.1 Lophiomys imhausi | reverse complement strand
CACACACACACACACACACACACACACACACACACACACACACACACACACACCTGTGATAAAGGAATCTTGAGATCTCAGATTAAAAATTGTATGGTTTCATTTCATTTATCTACTAGTTTTTCAACTGTTCCTTTTTGTTCATGTTTATGGTACTTATATATTTTATTTATATAGCTAATTCAGGCACAAAGAGTAATTTTATATTTTTTTATTGAAATGGATTTTTTTCATACAATATATTCTGATTATGGTTTCCCCTCTTCCAGCTCCTCCCAGGTCTTCCCCACTTCCCCCCCCCCCCCAACCCACACCTTTACTTTCTCTCATTAAAATACAAACAGGAATCTAAAGTAATAATAGCAATAATAATAACATAAGACATAATAAAAACAGGAAAACCATAACATAACCAAGCAAAACAACAAACACTACAAAAGCCAAAGAAAAAGGACAAATAGCACATAAATGCTGAGACACATACATTCACACACTGAGAAAATTTATAGAAACAAAATCAGAAACTGCAATATAACCAAAAGATCTGTAAGTTTTTTAAAAAATGCTTAGACAAAACACTGTGAGTAAACAAAACACAACAAAATGAAACACAAACTAACAAACAAAAACAGCGAAACTCCAAAAATACCATTAAGATTGTTCAGTGTTGGCAATCTACTGCTAGTCATGGGGCCTGCCCTGAATTGTGGTTTGTATAGCCAGTGAGATCATGTTGGGGGGAAAATTTCATTTTTATTCTGTAAACTGTTATCAATTGGAAACAACTAGAGATAGGAACTTGTGTCTATGTCCCCTCTCAGCACTGGGGCCCCATCTGGCATAGTCCTGTGCAGTCCCTGCGCACACTGCCACCATTTCATTCTGCTCTTCTTGTTGATGACCTCCATCAAAGTGCTAGGAGAAACTGGGTTGTTTCATGTGACTAACAGCAAGTATATCTGTCAGGCTTTTTGTTGCTGCTATTGTTAATCTTTCAGTCTATTTTTGAGTTGAAATCAATTTTTAAAAAATCATTAAATACCCATAGACAAGAACAATTCAAAGATAGGGAAAGATGGGCTATCGTTGACATTTTAAACTAGAGGTTCCATGCCTCTGGCCAGCTGTCCAAAAAGACAAATTCACCTTTGGGAAGGATTTATAATATATATTGATACATTTATTGTTCTTTCTTTTCCTCGTTTTTATTGGTGTATGTTTATTGTATGAGTACATGCACATGTAGGGTGTACTTTAATCATATTGACTGCTATTCCTCTTTCATTTCCTTCCTCTCCCTTTTCCTCCTCCTTTCTCATGTCTCAAGTGACCCCTGGTTTTAGTTTCATGTCCTTTTTCCTCACTAAGCTTCCTTCCACATGAGAGAAAGCTTGTAATACTTGCCTTGATGGGACTGATTAATTTCACTTAACAGACTGATCTCTAATCCCATTCATTTTCCTGCAAATAAAACCATTTCCATCTGCCTTGTGGCTGAATAAAACTCCATTGCATAAATACCATATTGTATATATTATTCATCTGTTGATGTTGGCTGTGGGTCTGAGTCTCATTAATGAACACATTCATATTTTAGCAGTTTAAGGAGCTATAAAAACCAGACATGAGGCTACTGTCTCTGCCTGTCCTGCAGCTTTTTCTCTAAAATCTAAGTTAGATGCATTTGTGGAAGATTATCATTAACATAGGTAACTAAGACAAAAACAAGGGCAGAAAATGCCACAAATAGGCCTCAGTGTAGGCACTACACTTTCTGAAGAGGCTGATGGCTCATTTTGCTGCAGAATATAAAAGATCATAGTGAGGAATAGACTTAAAGGATCACAGAAAGCTGCAAATATTTTCAAAACAAGGAAATTATCTTTGCCTTAGTTTACAGGACCTTGTATGTAAAAGGAAATATACCCATTGACAAGAACAATTTAGAGATAAGGACAGGTGAACTTTGGGGCTGTTGTTGGCATTATAAACCAGAGGTTCCATGCCACTGTTTAACTGTCTATAAATGAAATAAATGGTGATATATATATATATATATATATATATATGTGTGTGTGTATGTGTGTGTGTGTGTATGAGTGTGTGTGTGTATTCCTTGTATATGGAAGGAAACTTGAAAACATTGCTAATTTTTGAAAAATTGGGGCTTGTAAGAGGCCTTGCTTATTAAGTGCTTGCTACACAAACCGAATCAGTAATCTTCATGTTCATGGAGAGATCCTGTCTGAAAATCTAAGGTGGAGAGCAACTGGGGAAAGTCCAGCATCAACCTCTGGCCTCTACACACATTCTCTCTCTCTCTCTCTCTCTCTCTCTCACACACACACACACACACACTCTCACACACACTTTAAAGACTTACAGTTTTAATGAGATTATTCAAATATAATAAACAAAAATAGGAATGATATGAAAGCTTTTTAATATACAAGCAAAAGAATTTGAGTTTTGATTAAAATGAAAAATGGAGATACCTGTAATCATGTCACTTTAGAATTTGGGAGTTGAGAACCATAGAAAAAGAACTTCAACAAGTACAAGGTCACCCTAAGTTACAGAGGAGGTTGAAGGCCAGTTCAAGGTCTGAATGATACCCTTGCCTCAAAACAAGCAAACAAAAAAGATACACTGATGTTAGAGTTGTTGACAAAGGATAGTAACTGTTTAATTTCTACTTTTCATTGTAATCTGCCCAGCTAGCCCAGGGCATCATTTGTTCTTATGTTGTCTTTATGATAAACTTGTTATCTTGAAGATGGTTCAAAGTTCTTTATATCTAAATTTCATTAAGATTTTTTCACAGTCTTGCAGATTTCTTTTTTTTAATAATTTATTTTTTATTTGTTCAAGTTACATCTCAATCACAATCCCCTCCCTACTCCCCCCTCCAGTCTCACCCTTCCACCCTCCACCCCCTCAACCCCCCATCCTCTTCCCTTCTTCTTTTTTTTTTTTTTTTTTTTAGTTTAAGGTATTTCTTTTCTCCCCCCAACAGCTCTCCCTTTCAGTCCAAAAAATGGTTCTTTTTCTTATAACTATAAATACAATACAAAACAACAGAAATAAATAGGCCACAATTATAACAGTTATATGGCTTAGCATACATTCCCAATGCCCAGTCCATATGTATTTGGCACCTGACTTTAACATTCTACTATCTAACCATCTCCCAGGCAGCCACTGGTATGTCATTTTTTAGTTTTGGAAGCTGCAGGCCCTGCACTTCCTATATAATCAGATATATTTATCCCTCTCAGGTCTCTGAGGTGGTTGAAGAATAGATAGCTAGAGTCTCATAGTTAAATTTTGAGTTGTTTAGGAATCAAGAGGGTGTTCTGGATCAAAGAAGATATTTTTAAAATTATGAGGCTGATTTCTTTTTAATTTTTAAGTCACTTTGGTTAATTAGGTAACTAAGTATTATCTCATGGGCATCCATGATTCCCTCTTGATCAGATAAACAACTTTAAATAATTTTTTATGTAGCTTTCCAGGGATCAAATCTAAACTTTAGAATAAAAAAAAAGACCACTTGGATTAAAACTGCCAGAATTTACCTTTTACTTAATACAACCTCTGAGATTTTCTATGAGGCCCTTGGAGAAACACAAATGTTTGATCTTTCATCTTACAAAAAGTAGAAATAATTAAACCTTTTGGTATGACCTCATTTCTTAAGTAGCCGCACCTTATTATGAAAACTATCAAAGTAGAAAAGAAGCTTAGTCTAGGTTAAGTACATATAAGCACAGACTATTGGCATAATAATTCAAAAGATGTATCATGGGTAAGTCATTGGTATTTATGCATTTCTTCACTATCTATAACATGCTTTGTGGGGGAAAAAGAGTGAAGCCTATATGGTATATTATTTATTATGCCCAACAGATAATTGTACTTATTTTATGTTATTATTAATTACTGTAATAAATTAATCATCATTTTGTCCTTTTTTCCTATAGGTAATTACTATTTTCCATCATACTTGCCTAAAGACTTTTCTATAAGATAGATTTTTGTGTCTTCAATAAAAGAGACACTCTGGGCTGGAGAGATGGCTGAGCTGTTAAAGCCTAGGCTTACAACTAAAATAAAAGTTACACTCTTGGAATTTCATGGAAAAATCTCTGTTAAGTGTTCTTATCATTCAAAGAACTGACTTCATTACTAACTTACAGCTTGATTCCACTTGAACAATTTTTACATCATACAGATAGACACTCAGAGTTTCCAGGAATTCTTTAATCAAGAACCTGATAAGTTTTTGAAAACAGAGAGGTGACCTAGATACAAACTAATTACATAAAACCAAATGAATGGGTGAGGAAAACTGAATGTGATTGTTAATTTGAAATATTGATTTTTGTTATAGACTTTCAAGTTGTATAGACTCAGAACTTTTTTTTTTGCCTTTATGTTTCTTGGCCCCATTATATTATTTTAAGTTAAAATGAAACTTTTCAATAGTTCTCAATGACCCCTGAGAATTCACTGACTTTTGCTGATTCTTTTTCACTTGACATTAATCATTTTCAGCGATTTAACAAATTATCTTTGTTCTTGGATAGATATCATTAAATAAATCAACTTTACTTCCATGGCCATTACAGGAGTGTCATACTTGAGAATAAATCTGTTTAATCATGTACAATTTTGCCACTAGTAAGAAACAAAGGTTATACCTCTATGTGGAAACAACACCCAAAAAATCATCCTGAAACAATAAACTAATATCTGGTTTACAGTCCAAAACTCATCAGTGGACGGAACACCATTTTCTGATAGGCCAAGCAACATAGCAAATCCATGTACATTGGGAACAATTTCCCTGAAAGGACAAATTCCTATTCTAATGTGTTGTCTGATTCCCACTCACAACGTACTTGACAACAGTGCAGAATATATCTCTGAATTACTGTCTCTATGATTTAGGCTTCTCAGCTGTCGTCAAGTGTCCCATATACGACACTTCATTTTTCAGTGCTTGTTAGTAACATCTGAGCCCAACCATTTGGACTTTTTTGGAAATGTCCTTAGATACAGGCTATCAGGACTTCACCGTTAGAGAGCCTGAATTCTACACCTGCCCGACCAGCCTCCATCTGTAACTAACCTGAGTCAACTCACAAGTCAGAGCCCAAGCAGTGGCACCCACTGTACCAGCAGACATCACCACACTGATTCTAATAGGTCATAATTTCACAGTCTGAAGTAAATGACATTTCAAAGCTGGCATTGTTCAAGAAATATACTTCACAATAAGGCAAAAAGACTCTGCAAAAAGAAAAGGCAATTTTCTTCATCCAAAGGGAAAAGTAGCTTCTCACTGATAAAATTGCTGACATCTAAAACCATTAATGCAAAGAAAAAAAAGGAATTTAAGACAGGGTGAAAAGCTCTTTGGTCCTTCCTCTGTCCCTTGTTAGCTATGAAACTTCAGACAGTCATTTAACCTCATGAAATCTGTTTCATTATCTACTTAAGTGCTCATCTGGGAGAACTGCTAGATAATATAATACACGTGAAAATAAATGTATAAAAGTCAATGTGTTGAATTAATATAAAGTATTATACCATTAACACAATGATTATCAGACTTTTGGTGAATAAAGAAATGTAAGAAAGATTTGCAAACCTCACTCTAAGAACTTGAAATTTGGGGTCATATTCAATAAAGAATAATCTTGCCTTTTTAGTAACCAATAGACCAAATCTATGTACTTTTTAAATTGACCAAAATAGAAAAAAAATATTAAACAAATTGCCCTCAGATAATACCTATCTAAAATTATATTTAGATTAAAAGAATGTCATAGCTAATAGCTTCAATGCAACCCCCCAAATAAAGTGGAAAATGTCTGAGTGTTAAAATAGACAATAAAAGATAATTTATGATCAGTCACATTTTGAATGAAGTGATTGTGAGAGACAGGGGATTTGAAACACCAACCCAACTTAACCTTGGATCCCTTTTGTTAGTATTGAAGTAGCCATTTAGTCTGAATTTGAACTTGGTAAAAAGGCACACATCACTTCAACAAGATCACTCATATTTTTCTTAATTTAAGAAGATGGACCTTCTCACCTTGATGAACCTCTACCATGAAAAGTCAATAAAATGTAATTGGAGAAACAGAAGAGAGACACGTAGTCATCTGGTCAAGAAACCAGCAATAACGCATACTTTAATAAACTACTGCAAGTGGATGTGTTCTTGAAAACAATTCCAACCAGGAATTGTAGAAGCTGTGAGGAAAAGCAAAGACGCAATGTGCCTCAATGAGTGATGTGCACTTTTGTGTAGAGACATAACAACGTGCTGTAGATCTGGTGTCTTGTCTTAAGCTGCATGCATTGGTGATCATTATTTAAAGCATTTCTTTAGTTTATAATAATGTTTTCTAAAAGTCAGTCTAGTTCTTCCAGTTAATTTGTTTCTTTCTGCTTCTTTGCCTCAGAGTTACACATCAGACAACTTCAAATATTTCTCTTGTGGCATGCTTTTGGATTATTTTTCAATTTTAGCCATAATTCCTTGAATCTTATCACTGGTACGTAAATTGTGATGACCAGCATAAAAGAAAACATGGAGAAATGACACAAGTGGTAGACTTTTAGATTTCCAGTCCTTGGTTAGTAATACACTTTTGTTGATTTACCTAAGATTGTGTTCCTGTGTGTTGATGATTATATCACACACAAACTCATCTTAAACTTTTGGATTTTTGATAATTAAAACTCCAGATGTGAGAGAAAGCTCACACACAGACACACACACACATATGCTGAAGTGTTAGGGCTTTAAATATATTCCTGATAAAGATTTGTTTTATCAGATATTATCCTATCTTAGAAAGTCATGGGTGCTGGCTATGGGGACTGGAAGGACAATCCTGTAATATCTAATATCTTTATTGTATGTTTGGTGACTCAAATTCTACATCTATACCATAATAGCTGACAGTTTTGAATATTTATTGTAAAGAGTGCTTTTTGATTTGTCCCATTAAACTCACTAACTCCATTGGCCAGATCCTGTTAATATAGTCACATTAAAGATAAGGAAACTGAGGAAAGAGGTCCCATAATTTGACTATGTTATGGACTAGTGATACGATAGAAGCAAAATTTGAGACCAGTCTGAGAGCACTATCTTAATCACTGCAGCTTCCAATATTATGTTTCTTCAATAGTCATAAACACATGCATGCACACATACACACACACACACACACACCTTAGGTCAAGGACTGGTCAAAATGCTAAGATATATCTTTGTGGAAATTTTCCTGATAATGTATATATAATAACTGACAACCTTTGAGAGCTGGGGAAGTGGCTCAGTTAGTAAAGTGCCTGCCACACAAACAGGAGAATCTGAGTTCAGGCTCCCAGAACACTGGTTGTACATGCTTGAAACTCTAGTCATGGATGGCAGTGGAGACAGGTGGTTCTTAATGGTTGCTGGCCAGGCAGCCTAGCCAGATCTATAAGTTTCAGGTCTAATGAGAGACCCTTTCTCAAAAAATAAGTCAAGAACAATTGAGGAAAGAAAATTAAAGTTGATCTCAAGCTTCTACAAGTACATAAACACACACACACACATGCACATATACACACATTAATTACCACATACACATAAAACACCACAACAAGTATAGACAAAAATCAGTCTCTGATTATCATTATTAAATTATTCATCAAATATCCATAACACAAATCTCATCATCCACCTTAATGCAATGGTGTCTTGAAAACTTGGTCAATGCCTGGTTTCCAAAATGTTTTACTTTGGGCACTCCTCTAACTTCCTGAGCAATCAATCCCATCAGGAGAAAGAAATTATATGTTTCCTCTTAGTTAGCAGGCACCAGCCTGTTAGAGGTTGGTCTTGTGCACTACATTTTCAGATGCTGATTTCAGTGTCCTAAGATCTGGTTACTGCCCTGTCACAAATATTATTATGAATACTGAACCATCTCTTGTATAAATATGATGTCAAGAATGTTCCCCAATTATCTCTGGTGAAATAAAAGTTGCTAACAGCCAATAGGTGGGCAGAAGAGAGGTAGGTGGAGCTGAGGTTCCCAGGCCTGGGTCTCAGAGGGACCATGAGACAGGAGGAGAGAGAACACAGAGACAAGAAAGAGAGAGGAAGGAGGTTGTCGTGGGGCAGTATGGACAGTGAGCATTCAGCCATGAGGGATGGCCTGATGGAGCAAAAGCAGTCTGAAAGAGGATATGGAAGACTAGGAGAGAGGATGGAGCTCGCCATTTATGAGATGGACCAGGAACACATGACTTGTCATGAGGACAGACTGACAGAGCAGAAACTGCCTGCGAGTCACCAGATTGGCAAGTGATGGGCATTTATGTGAGTTTTAAGGGTGGTCAATTTAGAATAGCTCAGAACCTGCTCACCATAGTGCTTACAGCTTATTAATAAAATATAGTGTTTCTATGTCATTTATTTGGAAACTACATGGTCTAAACTGGGATAGAAACCCATAGTAAATGTTTGACAAAGGGGGGGGGGGCATAACAACCACCCAGAAAAATAATTCTAAATACACAAGCCTCTTGTAAGTACTGCTTCTGTTACTACCTGCTCACAAACCGTTTCTTTACTTATCAACAAAAACAACACCCATACAAAACAACAATCTGCAGTCACTAATTTTCTTAGTGTATGGTCTCCAGGAATCTTCTTATTCCTTAAGAAAGTGGCAGAGCCTTTTCTACCTTCATTCTATCAATATCACTCTCATTTTTTCAAACTGAAAATTTTACAGGAATCAAAAGACCATGCCAGTTTATCTCAAATTTGTTGTGCATTGGAGTACCAAGTAACCAGGCATATAGCTAATTTTCAGTTAGCAACACATAAATTGTGTGTTGAAGTAATAAAAAGATGGCAATAAAAACTATAAAGTTCACATTTATAAAACAAAGTAATCAAAATCAAATTGTCCCTCAATGTGAAGTCAAGTCATGAAATTCCTTTCTATAAAATCTGTTCTTGAAGTCAGTGCCCATGGCATACTCCAGCTATTGATCCCTGAAAGTTAATAATTTCTACCAGTGGTATGCAATCCCTAGATGTCTGGTAAAATATCTGTCAACCTGTGTCACACTCTAAAAGTCACTCAGAGGGTCAATAAAATTTGTGTGTGTGTTTGGTGTGCAGACCATTCTAGAACATACTGTAGGGAAATGTAAAGTAAATAAATGTATCAATTGATTCAGAG
The DNA here is from genome assembly GCA_907164525.1 of Lophiomys imhausi. Lineage (NCBI taxonomy): Eukaryota > Metazoa > Chordata > Mammalia > Rodentia > Muridae > Lophiomys > Lophiomys imhausi. Next base: position 1,452,345 of record CAJQZJ010032137.1, on the reverse strand, counting down.
ACCAATGAATTTCAATGACAGCTCTCTGGATAAGAAAATGTAAAGTCAAATTTAGGACAATCTAGTCCCCCTCTTGGAATAAACACAAAGTTTTCCTGAAATAATAAGTAATTTGAAATCTATTTAACTGCAAAGAAATATTTATATTTTCTTACAATTGGAAAAAAAAACATTTTATAAAATTGGTAGACTTTACTGCAGTGACAGATCCCATATCCATTGGACTTTAAGGCCTCTTTTCAGGATAGAGTGTGTTTATGACAAAACATAGAGAGAGAGAACAGGAAGAAGGCATGGGGCTTTGGGGTAACCTATCCTGTTATCTCATAAAAGAAGTATACAGGAGCTATATATAGCCTGTGAGATGTATCACATGACTCAAAAGCAGAGACAGTAGGAACAAAGAGTTACATAGGTAGACATTTGGTGGAGCTATTGACAACACAGAATAGAATACCTCAATCATCAATCCTGATAGAAACACCTTGGGAAAGAGCCAAGAAATTAATTTTATTAATTCTAAGATGCTAGAGTCTCACATAGACAACAATAGCTTCAGAAAGGGGAAGTACACAGACACAGTCAATGCAGGAAAGGAAAGCTAGGGCTGCAAGACACAGTTTTCTGAGCTAGACCTTGGTTTTGATGTTTGATTTATCTGATTAGGAATGCAACAGATTTTTCTTATAAAAGAGAGAAGAGACTGAAGTCACCATAACCTCATTCATATGGTGAGGTTCAACACAGCTTTTAGTTGTATTCGTCTTAAAAATAATTCTCAAGATACAGTATAAAAAGCTTTCAAAAAACTCAGAGATCTGGAGAATTTGGCAATCAAAGAAGTTGTCTTAACAAGATTTTTTGACATTGAGAAATGTCAGCTTCTGACAGCACCCCCTATTCTACTCCAAGTAGAGGATGAGAATCCAAGAATCTCCATTTGGATGACTGGTGGGTCATTAGTGGCAAGCTTGTCAGTGAGTAATAAAAATCCCTTGTTTCAACTGTAGCAGGTAAGTCGACAGCCTAGCTCTGCCAAGACATGGTAGGCAAGTCTTTCATAATTCCTACTTTACTATTAATGTCTGTCAGAGATACTGGGCCAAGAGGCTGAAGATAGATGCTCTAATGTATGGAGAGAAATTGAGGACTGCCCAGGTAACCAGTTGTTTGTCATTTCTTAATTTTGGAAGATGCTGGCTATGCACTTCATATATAATCAGATATATTTATCCTTCTCAGGTCTATAATGTGGTTGAAGAACTAGATAGCTATAGTCTCATAGTTAAATTTTAAGTTGTTTAGGAATTAAAAGGAATATGTATGGACTTGGCATTGGGAATGTATGCCATACCTTACAATTTTCATAATTGTGGCATAATTTTTCAAAAAAAAAAAGGAATTTTGAGTTCTGGGAGAAAGGGGAGATGGTGGGAGGGGATTGTGATGGAGATGTAATTTGAAGTAATAAATAAACATTTTTTTTAAAAGCCAGGCGAACTTCATGCTACAATAGATATTTCTATTAGTAATCCAGGTCCCAACAGCATGTGAGTGGCCTAAAATAATTTTTCTTTCAATTGGAAATTAAAGTCCCAAAGACCAAGAAAGGATCATTTAAATACAAAAGGTATGCTAATATATCACGTGCCCTCTGCTTCTTAGAGGCTTAATATGTTTAGTGAATTAATATAATAAACAAGCCAACAACTAGCACAGGTCTTCTTTGTCTCATACTCTACCGTGGTTTTCTATGACCATTTTGAAAACTACTGGAGAAACTTTTTGAAAGTGCACATAGACCTCATAATTTGACCCTCTTCAGAGAAAAAAGCCTACTACACACTTGAAGAAAGTCCCCATGTGATTCTTCCCCACAGCTAAATTTAAAACAAAAAAGAACAGAAAGGAAATTTAAGGTTTTATACAAATAATTCTCTGCAGGAAGACTAGATTTTGCTATTGAATTACTCTGTAACCTTGGGAAATCTTTATACCTCTCTGAGCAGCAGCTCTCCCAAGCACAAAGAAGTGTGTGCACAATCCTTTCACAAGGATGATGTAAGTACATCACGTGGCCAGGTACAGACACAGCACTGTGCCTGAAACTTGATCAAAGCCAAGGAAAGAGGTCTTCATAATACAACGTATTTCATGGGGTCATAGAAAATAAAATGTGTTGATATTCTCTTCCCACATAAAATAATAATCACCTATCAGAATCATTAGCATTAAACTTCATTACCTAACAATAACCATGTGCTAAACAGAATTTGAAAACAATCATACAATTGCTGTAATCTTTGCTGCTCTGGGACCACACAAGATCAACCCTGTCAGCAATTAGTCAGATTCTATTCAACATCTATCAATGCTGGTCTCTTGGACTAGGTTGGGTCTCACAGAAATATATTCATTCTATTTGGGGGTTTCTAGACAGGGTTTCTCTGTGCAAAAGTCCTGGCTGTTCTGGACTCAATTTGTAGACCAAGCTGGCCTCTAAGTCACAGAGATCTGCCTGCCTCTGCCTCCCGTGTGATGAGATTAAAGGTTTGCCACCACGGCCAGTTTAGCATATTAGTTCTTAAAGGAGAACAAATTGTTCAAGACAAGGTCATTCTACGTGTTCATTCTCTTTTGCACATGACTGCTTCTGTTTCTCAGCTATGCTATGACACGGCCATAGAGACCTTCTCCAGGATCCCAGCACAGTGTTGTTTAGGCTTCACTGCCACCCAACTTATGAGTCAAACTAACTCTACTTATAAGGTATTCAACCTCAACTATTATGTTATGACAACACTAATCCACTAATTCCTCTGCCTTTGTTACTTTGGGTTTTAAAAATGCATTTCACTCTTTTGATCTATTTCTTTAAACATCTAAAAAATACATTTCAATAACCCTACTGAATAAACGAATAGCAGAAACGTAAGCAAACAGCTTCTTTGTACATCAATCCTCTTCAGGATAATATATGAGTCACTCCATGTAATTTTAGGTTTGACTCACTCATATCTATTTTTTAGGGTCTTGATATTATAATCAGTTTCCTGTCCTTTCTCTGTCACAAAAATTCTGTTTTAGTCATTCTTTGTCAAAGGAGATATATTGTGCTTCTTCCATTAACTCTATTCTAAGAAAGATGGTGACTCTTTGATGGTGGTGGGTTAGCTGGAATGTTTGAGCTCCACCAAGGACATCCCTCAAGAGTGAGGTCCCTAGGTGGGAATACAATTAGCCGGCAGTATCACTTCCCTATGACATAAGTTGATTAAAGATGGCTCAGAAAGAGTTGGGAATAAAAACTGACCCTGCCTGCCTTCGAACATTGCCTTGGGCCAGCTTCCTCACCAGGCAGCACGCAGCAGTCAGAACATTTCCTCTTTGGAGACTATGTCTAAGAGAAGAATCAGTGTCCTGCCTGACAGACCTGCTGTTCTTGAGCCCCCAGGTTTCCTTTTGGCTTTCAATTTCTTTCATATTAGGTGTGAGTGCTGAAGCAATGACTCTAGGAGCCATGGCTCTCATTAGAATGTGTCAGAGAGCAGCAGGAGGGGAAAAGGGGGCTTTATTTGAACTTCTAACCTGACAAATCTAATTTGCAGACAAATGAACCCAAGGGAACCCTGTGCCTCCTTGGTCAGAAGGTGGATTCCACTCCATGCCATTATTCCAGGTTCCAGCCTGGCAGCCTGTGAAAAGCTTAATAAGGCAAACTAACCTTTAGTAATCACTCTGTGTTCTGAAAGTGCCTCTGCTACAGAAGCTTGCTCTAAAAAAGATGACATTCTGTGTTTTGTTAACTCCAATTTTGTCCATTAGTGGCATGAAAATTTATTGAACACCTATGGTATATGAGGTCTGTGAAGCCATGTAAAACAGAGGTGGGGACCTTGTGGTGAAGAGTGGTTATAAATCTGCCCTCATAGAGTTCATAATTTTATTTGGAAAACAAGCCACCATGGCAAGTTTGGACAAGGTGCAGCATACTTTATTCCAGGACAATGTGGGAAAGTGCAATAACATACTGGAAGGTTCTAATGTTGTTTTAGGATCTGTGACAGCTTCACTGAGAATGTAACATTTATCACTGAGGGACAAAAAAAAAAGTTACCCAGTATGTCATTGTGTTTCAGAAACTCTCTTCCTCACTCATCTCTTGCTCTAGATACTGTAAAGGCAGCCAGCTCTTAGCAGACTGGACATTTCCATGCAGCTGTAGCCTTATCCTGCCTTTCTCAGTCTTGCATCTTGCTCAGCTTCCCTCATACATTGTGGCTTTCCTGGCTTCCCCCCAGAACTCAATGACCATATTGGTGAGACCTAGATGTGAGATATTTAAAAACAGATGAGATAAACCTCTGACCAATGGAGGGGGCAGGGGGGGCTGATAACAAACTTTCTGTTTTTCTGTACCCAGGACCTTCCCTGAGAACAGTTTGCCTTTCCAAGAGTTACACAACAAAACTGAGCCACCAGTTTCCCTGAGCCAAGGCTTTCTTTTATGGGCTTGCCTCTCTTTCCTTCTTTGTTCCTCCTTTATCCCTCACTTCTTGTTCCATGGAAGGAGCTCCCTTGAAGGAGAATAGTTATTATCAGCCTTTGCCTAAGACTCACTATCTGGAAAACTGAAGCACATTATAATCTGCTCTAGTAGATGAGTTATATCCCAAGCAGAAAGACGTACAGGTTCAAAGCCTAAGGTTCTGAGACACTGATTTAATAGAACTAGACAAACAGAGAATAAAAGCAGTAAATGAACAATCACTGGAGACAACAAGGAAGAGAATAGTTGGTATATCATTTTCAAAAGTTTCCATAGGCACTCTCCGTTCAGGAACCTTTAAACACCTGAAGCTTTCAAAATATGATGAAACTTATAGGAGTTGTAAGTCTAGAGAACACACAATATTCATAAAGCAAAATCAAATATATAATTTGTTGTTGTATTTACCATAACTTAGAACTCACACTTAAACTATTATTTTGTAGTTTTACATTCCTTTTTAACCCATTCAGTGGAGAATATCAAACTTTCTCCCACGTTGTCTGTTAAGTCATTTCTAATATGTACTCAGCATCAAAGATAAACATATAATAAACATGGAAATAAAGTTTAGTTCTGTTAGCAAAATCTTTAAAAAAAGTCTCAATTTTTATAAATGATTACATAAAGCTGACAATGCTATGCTGTGTTGAGCGAAATAAACACTACTAAAATTGACTTTAGCAGTTTCCCTTTGCTTTTTTAATTAATATATCACAAAGTGTTTAAATTGCACATATGGTTTTCATTATATAGTTTTAATTTTTTGAAATTAAAAAATTGCATTATTTTTCCTTTCTCCAACTCCTCCCATGTGCTCGCCACCTTGATCTCTCAAATTCACAGCCTCTTTTTCTTTTTTTTAATTGATCTTTTACACACACACATACCAAGAACATAAATATATAGATAACACCTGTTCAGTCTCTATAATATTACACACACACACACACACAGGCACTCATACATACACACAGGCACACACACATACACATACAAGATTTCAGGGATGACCATTTGCTATTAAATAAACAACTGGGGCTGAAAAGCTCCCAATGGGAAAGACCATTTCTTCCCCTTTTAGCATTCCTTAATTGCCTGTAGTTAATTATCTATGGTTGAGGCCCCATGAAATTACACCCTCTGTGTCAACATGTTTATTTGTGCCATCCTTGTTTAGGTCTCATTTAGGCAGCCATGTTGTTGGGACTTCCTGGGATTAGTTTCTCTTACATTTCTAGGAGATGCAATCTCACAGCAGACTTTGTTCCTCTGATTCTTGAGGTCACTCTGCCCTCCTTTCCACTATGTTCCCTGAGGCTAAGGTGCAGTTTGAGTTGTAAATGTATCAGTGGAGGCTGCACACCACTCATCACTTGTTCTCTATATTTTCTGTAATGGTCTCCATCTGTTGTAAATATCAACTTTCTTTGATGAGGGGTGATAGCTATACTTTTCTGTGGGCATAAGGATAAATATTCAGAATGTGGTTAGGAATTATGCTGGTTGAGTAAAGTGGTAGAATGATGTTTTCCTTCCATATCCATGACCTCACTAGTTCCAGATAACTGTCTAGATTTCCAGTACCAGGTACAATTTCTTTCTTGTGGAAAAGGTCTTAAGTCAAATTAGAGAGTTTGTGTTTACTACCAAGATATGCATGCCACTCTTGAACCCTTAGGGTTGTCTTTCCATGTTGATCATCACTGTAGTTCCAGCATCATAGCTGGATAAGACTGTTGGTTGTTTTCCTCCCTTGGAAGCTTGCATAGTACCTTTGGGTACCATGAAAGCTAGTCCTCAGGGGGGAGGCATGTAAGTCACAGCCAGTTCAGGTTCTTGTAATCCAGTGCTTGAAGTATACAGTGCCTTTGGCAATAGGGATGTAACCTTCAAAGAGTAGCAGCAATAGGCTGTATGTCTTGGGAGTCTCTTGGACAACCCAGACCAACTACTTGAAAAGGGCCTTTTCATGCCTGGTATTGAGATTTCTGATAGCTTATAGCTTTTGGGGAAAACATTGTCAGCCCAAGTGAGAAATTTTTATTTAAACTGATGTATATGTATGTATGTGTATGTCTAAGTGTGAGTGTATGTATATGACTATGGGTATATACATAGATGTATATGTAATTTTAGATAAATAAATAATAATATGGTTTCTTATGACTTTTTCAGAGATTCTTACTATTATTTTACCCTCCTCTCCTACTCCTACTGTATCAACCTTCCTCTTCCCTCTCTAATTAAATCCCCCATTTTTCCACCTCCAATTTTAAGTCACTTGTACCCTGCTATTCTCCTCATTGCTGACAGCCATGCTTCCTTTACTTTCATTGTTTCTGTGGTTACTCCAGGTTATATGCTCACATCTAAAGATTTAGAATTAGAAGCTACATATGAGCATGTAATGTTTATCTTTCTGAGTCTGAGTGACCTCGCTCAATATAATCTCTTCTAGTTCCATTCATTTGCTGGCATTATTTCATTTTTTGTTGCTCAATAGTATTCCACAGTGTACATGTACCATATTTTCATTACCTGTTCATCAATTGTGGGACATTTAGTTTTTTTCATTTCCTGGCTATTGTGAAAACAGCAACAATGATCATGACTGAGCAACTATCTGTGGAATAGGATGTCAAATACATAGGACATTTGCCAAGGAGTGGTACAGGTGGGTCATATGGTAGATTTACTTTTAGATTTTTGAGAATTCTCCACACAGATTTCTATAATAGCTGTACCTGTTTGTAATCTCACCAACAGTGAATGAGCATTTCTTTTTATCTACATCTCCACCATTTGTTGTCCATTGTTTTGTGGATCTCTGCCATTCTGACTTGGTAAGAAATCTCAAAGTTGTTTTGATTTGCATTTTCCTAATAGCTAGAGATGATATTTGAAAGGTAACCATTTTTGTCTCTTCTTTTGAGAACTCTGTGTCCAGATTTTTAGTCAGTTTTAAGGGGTCATTTATTTGTTGACTCTTTGTTAATTTGAGTTCTTTAGGTATTCTTTATGTTAATCATCCTACAGGTGTATAGCTACAAAAAATTCTCTCCCATTCTGTGATCTTCCCCTTCATGTAATTGTTTCTTCAGTTGTGAAGCTTTTCAATTTCATGACTGGTCAATTGATGCCCTGAATTCTTGGACAAATTTAATCCTATTCAGAAGACATTTTCCTCAATCTATATCATACAGGATACTGTCTATGTTTTCTTCTAACAGTTTCAATATTTCAGGTTTCACATTTAGGTCTATGATCCATTTGGAGCTGGTGTTAGGTTTTGTACAAGGTGAAAGATAAAGATACTGGTCTAATTTCATTCTTCTACATGTGGACATTCAGTTTTCATAGACTCATTTGTTAAAAATTGTTTATTTTCTCCACCATATGTTTTTGGTAACTTTGTCAAATATTAAGGGTCTATAGTTACATGTATTCTATAGTAGAAGTTTTTATTTCTTTAAAAATATGATTGTGTTATGTGAATATGTTTTTTGTTTTGGTCCCAACTGTGGGATAAGGAAATGCTTTATCCATTGCTGAAAAACAGAAGGGCATGATATTTGTCAGTTGAAAAACAGACTCTTGAGAGAACATGTGATGTTTATTGACTGGAAACTTGCTCGTGCATAGGGGGCATGTTTTTTTGACAGCTGGAAAACATCCTGTGTGGACTTTGAGGGGATAGATATAATTAGAAGCCCAAAAAAACAGAGAGACAAGTCAGATATGGTGGCACACACCTTTAATCCTAGCACTCAGGAGGCAGAGGCAGGCAAATTTCTGTGAGTTCAAGGCAAGCTGATCTACAAAGAGAGTCCAGGCGAACCAGGGTTCTGTTATACAGAGAAATCATATTTCAGAAAAAAGCAAAAAACAAAACCAAAAAAGAGACTCATCTTTGTTTCTCATTGCTTCTTCACTTCTTCACTTCACTTTGAGATGTTCCTAGCAAGAAATACTCCAGACAGAAGGGAAAAAAGAAAAAACAGCAGAAGTAGATGAAGAGAGGGAACTGAATAGGAGAGGGAGAGAGGAGGGAAAGAAGTAGGGGACCAGCTATGGGGGGCAAGTGGTGAATGGGCAAGGGGAAAGGTGGGAAACTGAGGGGGATCATCTCTGAGACAAGCTGGAGGCCAATAACAAGGTAGGCACCTTGGAGGAGATGGGGATAAGTCTAGCTGAGACTCCTACAAGTAGGAGATAGAGAGACTGAAGAGGCTTCCCACTAACCAGGTAGGACTTCTAGGGGAGAGAAAAGATAACAAACCTACCCACAAAACCTTCAACCCAAAATATGCCCTGTATACAAAATGTGTAGGGATAAAGACAACAGACTTTAAGGAAATGACCAACCTATGACAGGTCCAAACCTAGTCCTACCCAAGGGAGAGAACCAACCCCTATCACTATCAATGATACTCTGCTATGATTACAGACAGGAGAAAACGTAACTGTTCTCTGAGAATCTCTTCCATGAACCAGAGGATCCAAACAGAAGCTGAGACTCAGGGCCAAATATTAGGCAGAACATGGGGAATTTTGTGGAAGAATGGAGGGAAAGATAGAAAGATCAGGAGGAGACAAGAATTCCACAACAGAGTTAACTACCTATGTCACTGAGGGTTCAGAGTCTGAAACATTATTCAAAGGGCATGCATGAACTGGACCTAGGCCCCCTACACATATGTTACTGATGGGCAGGTTAATCATAATGCGGACCCCTAGCAAGTGGAGTGGGGGCTGCATGTTGCTGGCAAGGACTATGAGGCCTACTTTGTAATCACTTCCCCACAATGGGACTGTGGTGACTGGCTTCAACTGAAGAAGAAGACACAGACCTGATGTGACTGCATATACTAGGGTGGGATGGTACTGAGCGGCGAAGAGGGAGCTTTCTTTTTCTGTGAAGAAGGGGAGGAAGGATGGAAGAAGGAGGCAGGAAAGCAGGACCCAGATGAGGGGAAGAAGGGGGCTACGATTGGGATGTAAAATGAAAACTTAAATTAGAGCCGGGCGGTGGTGGCGCACGCCTTTAATCCCAGCACTCGGGAGGCAGAGGCAGGTGGATCTCTGTGAGGTCGAGGCCAGCCTGGTCTACAAAGCGAGTCCAGGACAGCCAGAGCTGTTATACGGAGAAACCCTGTCTTGAAAAACCAAAAAGAAAACTTAAATTAAATATTTAAAAAAGGAAGAAATACTCCGGAAAACACTCAGAACTCACTGCTGCTAATCCAGGCCCAGACTGGGCTGAGAACTGACTCCGCATGGGAGCTGCCACTGCTGCTGGCTCCTGCTCCTGTGTTTGCTATTTGACTGGGCTGCTGAAATGTTAACTATGAAGAGTAGAATCACCCCCAGTGAACTGAGTCTAAAGAGGTCTACACCCCTTGTCCCTGATAACCTTCTTTCTCCCCTACCTTGGGTCAGTGAGTTGGAAAGGAGGTAGAGGCATTAATTAAACCACAAATAAATAGTATAAAACTCCACCTACAGTATTCATTATTGGGACTTCAATTTTGTTTCATTGGCTTACATGTCGGTTTTTTTTATAGTACTATATTATTTTTATTACTATAGCTCTGCAATATATTTTGAAGTCTATAGTGGTAATCAGTCCAGCATTGTTCTCTTTGTTCAGGTTTGTTTTGGCTTTCTGAGCACTTTTGTGGTTCCATATGAATTTTAGAATTTTTTTTTCCTATTTCCATGAAGAAAGAGGGAGGTATTTTGATTGGGATTGCATTGAATGTGTAAATGGGTTTTGGTAAAATAGTTATACAATATTCAATGCATAAGCATGGGATGTTTTTCAGTTTTGAAATTTTGGACAACTCTGGTTTGTACTTTATCTTAAAGGCAATAGAAAGTCACAGATAGTTTCAAGCAGGGTAGCAACATGATCAGATTTTCCTCTTTTAAACATCACTCTGACATTAAGAACAATCTAGATGTATAGACCATGAGAATAATGCTAAAGTAATTCAGAACCAAAGTGTGAGAGTGTGTGTGTGTGTGTGTGTGTGTGTGTGTGTGTCCACATTCATGTGTGAGAATACAGACACATGTGTACCATGCATAACACAAGTAAAGATGTCACAGGACAACCTCTGACACCAAGGTTGGTCTTTACCTTCCACCTTGTAAAGAGGAGGTGTCTTTGTTATTTTTTACTTCTTATGCCAGGCTACCTTTCTCATAAACTGCCAGGAATTCTCTTGTCCCTTTCGCTGTAGTAGCACTGGGAATACAGATGCCATATTACATATTTGTCTCTTTGTGGATACTGAGAATAAAGCTCAAACTCTCTTGCATGAGAAGCACTTTCACACATGGATCCCTCTCCCTGGTCTCAAATGAAGCTTTATCCTGGATTGGAATTAGTGTTAATGTTGCTGGAGAAATAGTTTGGCAGTTAAGAGCACATACTGCTCTTTCAGAGTGCCTAAGTTTAGTTCCCAGCTCCCAGAGTAGGCTACCCCCAACCACTTGTAATGTCAGCTCCAGGGGAATCCAATGCATCTGGCCTCTAAGGACATCTGCACTCATGTACACATACCCACACATACATGTAATTAAAAAAATTTTTTTTAAATACTAGACAAGAAGTAGAATTGGTGCTGTTGAGCAGATTCAAGAAATAAAGTTCATAAGATCTGATTAAAGACTGGATTCGGGTATGCAAGAAACATCATAGACTTGCTGTGGGTTTGCACATTAACAATTGTAGGATAGAGACCCATTTACAGAGTTACATAATTGTGAAGTCATTAGAAATCAATTTATCTTTGGAAATACAAACTCTGATATCTTTGTAGTAATCAAGGGAAGTGCTTTAGGAATAGTAGGCTGTATATGTCTGGTAAGAATGATGAGACAGTGCTGTGAAGAGTCTGGTCCTGCTATTGTTTCATTACAACCAAATCCATGGGGATAGAAACAAGGGTTAGGAACATAAAGATGCAGAAAGAGGACATTCCATGTCTTTATTTGAACCAAAAACTATATCCATTCGAAGTATGTTTATGAGTGACTTTCAGCAGGAGGTTGAATGACACCTTATTGAATGACAGCCATGATTCAGAATCATCCATTTCTTGTTTCTTCTTCTACATGACAACCACCCATACCTTTTAAAAATACTGTATACTGTTGTTTTGACTATAACATGCTCCAGCCTCCCTTATTATCACCATCTACCCATATTCCTTATTTATAAGAGTGATGAGCTAGTACTCACCTAGTAGTCACTTCTATCCCATTCTTTGTTACCATGTGAGAATTAAAGGTACTACATTATGGCTGCTTGTTTTTCTAGGTACTTCATCTTCAGTGATATCTCAACTCTCATTGCTGTAAACATTAAGGCTCTGGAAACTGAAAAACATATTTTCAAACTTATCACTCTCTGTCCTCAGTTTTCTATATGTCTTTTTGCCCAGCTACTTCTTGCTCATCAATCATTTTGGAACTTCTGCCCTTTTCCTGCCTACTTAATTTTTCATTTTCTTCCTCCCCCTGTTTATATTTTATTATTTTTACAGTCTGAAGGTTTGGGCCATTTTCTTGTTTCTCAAATTTATTCAGACTAAACAGACATGAACTCAAACATGAATCTTTTTACTCTCTTCCTTCAGGGACCATATTATTTCTGAAAGAATTCCTAAAACATTATAAGTCAAACTGACATCACTATAAATTTATGTTCAATAAGTCACTGAGTATGTAATACTAGGGTACTTTGACTTTCTATCACTGTGACAAATACCTGAGGAAAATAGGTTAAAAGAGTGATTTGTTTGGGCTGATGATTTCAAAGACTTCAATCCATGGTTGATTGACTCCTTTGTTATGGGGCTGAAACAGACAGGAATATCATGGTACACAGCTGCTAATCCCTTGGTGCAGGGAATCAGAAACAGAAACAGAAACAGGAAGGGGTTGAGCTCAAGAAACCATTCAAAACCATTCCCTATTGATCTAGTAATCCCAATCTGGTTATACTTCTTACTTCTCTCCTACCTCCCAGTAATGCCATTGTATTATAAATCCACCAATAGAATCAATTCATAGATTAGAACAGAGCCCTCATTATCATATTGCCTCTCAATACCACCACCAGCTAGCTCTTAAAAACACATAAGCCTTCTAGAGGGACACTCCATATCCAAACCATAGCAAGAATTGGCCTAAATTCTGATAATTTCTCTCGAGTAGTACTTCCTCATTGTCCTAAATAATTATCAAGTTCCTGTCAGTGTCTTATAATCTCAGCTTTCCCTACTTCTGTTTTAGTCTCAGAAAATGAAACTGAATTTTTCCTCACAAGGAAAGAAATCACTGTCATCTATACACACCCTCAACTTATCATGAACTGATAGGAGATCTCAATGCATTTGTACACAGAAACCTAGAGATCCTCCTACCTAAGACATATCCCTTGAAATTATTTTAATATCCTTGATCCTCCAGTCATTCTTGGAACTAATTTAGTCCTTTCAGCTTCTATGACAATAGCTCACAAACAGGATTAATTATGAATATAAATTTAAATCTCACCATTCAAGATGCTGCGTCCCAGATCAAGTTACCAGTATATTTAGTGTCTGGTGAGGACACACTTTCTTTCTCAAAGATGATACCTTTCAGGTATAGCTTCCCTAGGTAGAAAAGGTGAGATAATTTCTCCTGGATTTCTTCAGTAAGAATCACCCATGAGGGCCCCACCTTCATGTCCTAATCACTCTTCAAAGCTCAACCACCTTTAAAGAGGAATATTTCAATATATAATCTTAGGTCACATAATTATTTATACCATAGAAGAAACTTACACTGTAAGCAATTCTCTTATATATTTCTTTAAAAGGAATCTTAGCCAAGATTCTTTAAGCATCCTATGTTACAAGGATATTTAAAACAAAACTAAAGTAACCCTTGAGTTCAGCTCTGAATGTCTAAGCATCTCTATTGCCCTCCTTCCAAGTTCTGAAATATCCCCAAGGATCAGGGAATATCTTAGAAGAGGGGATAGAAAGAGTGGAAGAACCTAAAGATGGAGAGGAGTGCTTGAAACCCTATCTTCTGCAGCTAGATAGTTGGCTCAGAGGTTAAAAACACTTGTTGCTCTTGTAGAGGACCCTGAATCCATTCCCAGCATCCAAACAATAGCTCACCACCTTCTCAAACTCCAGTTCCAGGGGATCCAACACCCTTTTACGGCTTTCAAGATAACCAGGCACACAAACAGTGTATGTCAATACATGCAGGCAAAACCCACATAAAATAATAGAATAAATCATTTTTAAAAAGAAGAAATGCTCTCTTCTAGACAGAATGTGGCTGTTGCGCTCATGATGTCACAGAAGCTGTGGTCACCTGAACAAAATAAGCATTTTGTTATAAACATGTCATCTTGGGTAGGAAAGAGCAAATGAGAACATACCCCTGAGGTACTACAGGCAGTTAATGGCTACTAAAAAAGGTGGTGTGATTTACTTCAGTGGTATAGCCACTGGTAATTTGCTCAAATTCTGTCAAATAACTCTGCAAGCATGCTTATGCAAATAACTTTAATTAAACTCAGTGGGTCATTAAAAAATTTTTTTTAAAGAGGCATTGAGATGACTCAGCAGTAACTGTACTGGCCACCAAATCTGACAACATAAATTCTATCCCTACAACTCAAAAAGTGGAAGGAGAGACCCAACTCCCAATAAGTTGTCCTCTGATGCCCACACATGTGTCAGGAAACATGCCTGCACAATAAAATAAGTGTGTGTGTGTGTGTGTGTGTGTGTGTGTGTGTTTAAAGTCAAATACAGGAGGATCTACTGGAAGTAGGAAGGATTTTGAGGGTTGTCTTACCAGTTTCCTCATTTACCAACTTCTAACCAATAGCTACCAACCTGGTTTATGCCCTAAATCTCTAAATAACTTGAATAAACACTGTTTCACTCCACATGGGCATTATTCACAAATGTGTACTCTCATCTTATTGTTTTTTCTTGTTGTTGTTCATCTTTTCTATTTTTAATTACTATGTTTTTATGAGATGTGTAACTGCTTTTATGATTACTTTAACTCACATTTTTATTCCTGGCCAGCAAGAAGATCAGAGAAAGGTTATGAACATAGAAAGCAGACAAGGTTGAATATCTTCATTCGACTGGTCTATTTCAGTCTCTGCTAGTTTCCTATCTATACTAGACCTCCAGGTGAAGCACTGAACAGCAATATCAGCCAATTAAAAAGATGCCCATTAAGTTAAAAATCACTGAGCTGAGTGACTCAGAAGTGCATGAAAACCAATCCACCTTTCACAGAGTCATGGTATATAGCCTAGCCTGGGGGCTTCCCAAGCCTTTATTCTCAATAGTTTCAATAGCTCTTTATGAGCCTAGATATCTTTTACTATTTAGTCTTTAACTTGCCAACCATTTAACATTAAGTTATTACCTAAGAGAAAGCAGCAGCAGGAAATTCAGCTAGGATGATGGCTCCCGTGACAAAAACAACTCGGGTCCAATAGCTTTGAAACTCCCATACATAGGATGGAGTGTAATAGAGGCATTCTTCTAGACTTTGTCACCAGCCCTCTATGATATAATGCCATGTTTAACAAATGGGCTTCTCGCCCATTTCCCTCCAAGGAACTATCCCACTGGGAATACTATTCCCTCTTATTTCAAAAGCTGAAATCATTCTTTTTGGTGATTTCTAACTCAGGCTATATTGAGCATCTCCCAGAGCAGTTTCTAATATAGTAATACTAGGCCCTACATCTAAATATTTTGTTTCAATTGACCTATAAAGCTTGCCATAAGTATTACAAGCTTTTCTTTGAGTGCTTCCTGAAACCATACTTTTTAATTATTAACCACTTATTTATTAACTACTTATAACTGTTATAATTCACTTATAACAAATCCACTTGCTTAACTACTATTCCTATAAATTGCTACAACCCCTATGAATGCCTACAACCCCTAAGACCTAACCACTAAACCTATTGATAACTATTACAACTATTTTCATAACCTTTTAGAAGGATACAGTCTCTGGGGCAGGTCCACAGTCGCCAGGAAACCAGTGTCTGGAGTAGACCCTTTAATGCACTTAGCAGTCCTTTTTCTGGAATATCTCAGACGCAGGTTCGTCAGGGTAAATTGGCTATGGTGGTTTCACCTTAAAGAAGGCTTGAGGCTTTCTTCTCTCTGGGAGTCCTCAGCCGTCTGTAGGCAACTTATTTCCTTCATTATCAGCAACTCTGCAGTTCTCCCTCAGTCTTTAAAGCTGGCCACAGTTTCATCCAGGCCACTGTTCAGACAGGTCAAACCCTTCTAGGCAAAAGCTGAGTCACAGGGTTTAGTCCTTGGCCTTTTGCTGTCTTGCTGAGGCTTTCTCTGCTGAACAGCTTCTTTCTGCTTCAGGGAGATCTGGCCATCAGTCCACCAGCACTTTCTCCTCAGAGGATACAAACTACTCATTGTTTTCTAGTGTGCAGACTCGCTAGCATCGGCTCTCTAGCATGGAGCCCCTAGCACGCCCTCTCCCGGGCTCATCCACTTGTCCTTAAATAGGATTACTCCTTGTTCCACCTGCTTCAGCTTAATTTGGGCTGTGCCCACTTAGCAGTTGTTGAAAACAATGCCAGGTCATAAAGTCTTTCCTTGTTTCACCTGGCTTCAACCTTGTTTTTAGTCCATAGAGACTCCCCTCTTTTCACGTGACTTCATCCATAAGCTGATGAGCTAATTGCTCACAGCCAAGTTGATCTTCATGCCCCCAGATTAAGAGACTGTATCAGAAACCTAGATATTTACTAAATCTAATTTATATTAATCTATTCCCTACAGCTCCCAAATAGGTCTTGTGCAGTGTGAAAGCTACTTACAAACTTCATCTGTGACAATCAGAATTGGTATGTTATATAGTATTCATTCCCACCTTCTCTTTAAGTAGAAGTGTGATTTTGTCTACTTGATCAACTTCATGCATATAATAATGTAATAGAGTTGCTATTGATCTAAAATTTCCATGGTAATGTCCTTCCCCTGACCAATGATAAGTCTAACATACTATGAGATGCTTTTCTAGACAATGAAGGGTGAGAAATGTCTGCTCTGTGGCTTGAGATAAATGTGCATTTGTCTGGTGTGTGTGTGTGTGTGTGTGTGTGTGTGTGTGTGTGTGTGTGTGTGT
>CAJQZJ010032137.1:1397940-1435573 GCA_907164525.1 Lophiomys imhausi | reverse complement strand
TGTGTGTGTGTGTGTGTGTGTGTGTGTGTGTGTGTGTGTGTGTGTGTAGGGAGAGAAAAGAGTGTGCAGAGATTTAGAGTTTTCTCCTCCCTCAAAGATATAGATCTATCTGTAATCCTGCAATTACAGCTCTCAGGCAGTCAAGATGGAGGTGAGGAGTCTGGGTTTCCTGAAGTCAAAGCCAAAACAATAAGGATGGTAGAATGGGGTGGGAAAGTATGTATTAAATGTGGTTCTTAGTTTGTGGCAATATAAAAGAACTCTGTTTTATTTAAAGCAAAGATACTTTGTTAACATCATTCATTGCCTGGAAAATTCAAGTGTAAGCTATACTGCTCTCAATAAAACTCCAAACCACACAACACAATGCTGTAAAGTGCTTCAGTAGGGGTTTCAGTCCTGCTACATCCAGTGCACTGGCCTGCCTAGTCTGTGAACTTCATGCTTCTGTCTATTTGTGGTGCTGTCTCTGATTCTGAGCAATAACCTAGAGTACCTATGAGGAGAGTTATCATTCCAATCAAGGAATGTTTCCAAGACAAGTGAGTGAGACTTCAGCTTTGATACTGAGAAGTTAACTCTGATGCCACCAAGAACTAGCAAGACTTTGAATTTTTCTGAATTAGAGACAGGAAAGTCACATGCTGAAATGCCACAAAGAATGCTGATAACTCAATATAAGTGAAAAGTCACTGGGTCCTAGGAGAGGTTTTAAAACCTCTGTTGAAGTTAATTCAGCATACTATCAAAGATCAAAAGGTTTTTTAGTGTAAATTAATCAGTCAATGAAAATGAACCAGTTATTAACCCTACTCCCCAGCATGTTAACTTCTGCTACTCTAGAAAATTACTACAACTTTAGTGATTTAAAACACAGGAATTTATTCTCTGTAGTTAAGGAATGAGTGGTTCTAAATTTGTGAAATGCCAGCATTCCTTCTGGAGGGCAGAGAGGATAATCTATTTCCTGGCCACCAGCAGCTGATGGTCTGTAGTCTATAGCTCAAGACACCTTCCAGCAAGGACTCTTCTGTCATCACACTGTGACCTTCCCATGTTATAAAACTTCTTTTGATTGTATTGGATTCACTTGATAACCCAAGATGATCTCTTTTCAATGTTGGTAATTTAACCACATCTGTAAATTACCTTCCACTATATTAGCTAATACCCACAAAGTTCTGCTGGAGATGTTTGTGGTCTGTTACTCACTCCATAGCACCTGGTAAAACAAACAAAACAAAAACACACTAGTAATCTTTCTTATGTGATGATTACTATTACAACTGATGTCTCATTTGAGGATCTGCTTTCTGACAGTCATTCTTTCCAATCTCTCCTTGCCCAATAACAGTACATCAGTGGATGATGTAATCAAATAGTAATCTGAGGACTGCTTATGGAAAGGGAGTATGAAGGAATAGGTAGGTGAGTGTGGAAACTCCAAGAGAGAACTGAGGATTAGAGATAAGTTACTATTGAGCCCATAAGCTTGGATGACACATGAGCAGATCTGAAAAGAGAGAAATTCTACTGGGAGAACTCTTAGTGAGATCAAGGTCACCTGATCTCAGGCATTATAGATATTGAGACTTGTCTAACATTTTTTTTGTTTTTTATAATTTATTTTTTATTTCTTCAAGTTACATCTCAATTTCAATCCCCTCCCTACTGACCCCTCCAGTCCCACCCTCTCACCCTCTTTCCCTTCAACTCCCCAAACTCTACCCTTTTTTTTAAGTTTAAGGTATATCTTTCCCCCCAATAGCTCCCCCTTTCAGCCCAACAAATGGTTCTTTCTCTTATAACAATAAATACAATACAAAACAACAGAAATAAATAGGCCACAATTATGAGAGTTATATCGTTTTCTTCCTCATTGACTATTTCTCTCTTTAGTGTTGACTTTAATTTTTTTCTCTCTGTTAAGTGTCTCAAAAGTACCCTAGGTTCATGAGGTCCCATTTATTGATTTTGGGCTTAGAGCCTGAGCTGTTGGTGTCCTGTTCAGGAAGTTGTCACTTGTGCAGATGAGTTCGAGGCTTTTCCCCACTTTCTCTTCTATTAGATTTAGTGTGTCTGGATTTATGTTAAGGTCTTTGATCCACTTAGACTTAAGTTTTGTGCAGGGTGATAAGTATGGGTCTATTTACATTCTTTTACATGTCGACATCCAGTTAGACCAGTACCATTTGTTGAAGATGTTGTCCTTTTTTCATTGTACGGTTTTGGCTTCTTTGTCAAAAATTAAGTGACCATAGGTGTGTGGGTTCATTTCTGGGTCTTCAATTCTATTCCATTGATCAACTGGTCTAGTTCTATACCAGTACCATGCTGTTTTTACTACTATTGCCCTGTAGTACAGCTTGAAATCCGGGATGGTGATACCTCCTGGTTTTTTTTTTTTTAAGGTTGATTTAGCTATTCTGTGTTTTTTGTTATTCCATATGGAGTTGAAAACTGATTTTCCAGGTCTGTAACGAATTGTGTTAGTATTTTGATTGGAATTGCATTGAATCCGTATTTTTTTTTTTTTTTTTGGTAAGATGGCATTTTTAGTATGCTGATCCTACCTATCCATGAGCATGGGAGATCTTTCCATCTTCTGATGTCCTCACTGATTTCTTTCTTCAAGGACTTGAAGTTCTACAGGTTTTCCACTTGCTTGGTTAGAGTTACCCACAGGTATTTAATGTTATTTGTGGCTATTGTGAAGGGTGTTGTTTCCCTGATTTCTTTCTCAGCCCATTTATCTTTTGTATAAAGAAGGTCTTCAGATTTTTTGAGTTAATTTTGTATCCAACTACCTTGCTGAAGGTATTTATCAGTTGTATTATGTATCTGGTGAAATTTTGGGGGTCACTTATGTGTACTATCATATCATCTGCAAATAAGGATAATTTGACTTCTTCCTTTCCAATTTGTATCCCTTTGATCTCCTTTAGTTGTCTTATTGCTGTGTCTAGAACTTCAAGTACTATGTTGAAGAGGTATGGGGAGAGTGGGCATCCTTTCCTTTTCCTTGATTTAGAGGAAATGCTTTATGTTTCTCTCCATTTAATTTGATGTTGGCTACTGGCTTGCTGTATATCACCTTTATTATTTCTAGGCAAAAGAGAGTCATTCAAACAAAACAGTGACCTACACATTTGGAAAAGATCTTTACCAACCCCACATCTGACAGAGGGCTAATATCCATATTTTACAAAGAACTCAAGAAATTAAGTGCCAAAAAAACCTAAAAAATCCAATCAAAAACTGGGGAACAGAACTAAACAGAGAATTCACAAAGGAGGAATCCCTAATGGCTGATAAGCACTTGAAGAAATGTTCAGCATCCTTAATCATCAGAGAAATGCAACTCAAGATGACTCTGAGATTCCATCTCACACCTGTCAGAATGGCTAAGATCAAAAATTCAAATGACAGCACATGCTGGTGAGGGTGTGGAGAAAGGCAAACACTCCTCCATTGCTGGTAGGACTGCAAACTTGTGCAACCACTATGGAAATCAGTCTAGCGATATCTTAGAAAACTTGGAATATCTCTACCTGAAGAACCAGCCATACCACTTCTGGATAAACATCCAAAGAATTCCTCATCAAACCACAAGGAGGTTTCCTCATCTTTGTTCATGGCAGCCTTATTTGTAATAGCTAGAAACTGGAAAAAAGCCAGATGTCCCGCAACTGATGAGTGGATAAAAAAAACTATGGTACATCTACACAATGGAATACTACTCAGCCATCAGAAATAAGGAAATTATGCAATTTGCAGCCAAATGGATGGAACTAGAGAAGCTCATCCTGAGTGAGCTAACCCAGACTCAGAAAAATGCAAATGGCATCTATTCACTTATCATCAGATTTTAGCCATATAATACCAAATAACTATACTACAACCAATGCACCAAAGGGAAAAGGAACATAGACTTTGTTACCTGTTAATGAGACACTTGGCCTAAGCGGTGCTGCCATGTAGGCCTCCAGTGTGTGAGAATGAAGCTCTTCACCCTAATATGACTGCTGAACTGGGGTGGAGGACCGTTATGTAGGGACACCCCACTCTGGAGGAGTAGGATAGAAGGTAGAGGGAGTAGAGGGTCGGAGGGTGGGACTGGGAGGGGTGGAAAGAGGACACTGTGATGGAGATGTAACGAAGTAATAATTAAACATTTCTTAAAGTACCCTAGCTCCCCATACTCTATTTTCAGAATCCTCCTCAGTCTCACACCAAGTTGTCATTTGTAGAAAAAACAAAAACATGAAATCCTTAGGAAAAAATGGGGGTGGTTAAGCATGAAGCATGAGTTCCAATTTGTTAATTTTATTCAACACCCTTACTTATAACATCATTTGCTTATATAGAAACCAGTAAAATTAAAGACAGAGGGAAATCGAGGCATCATGATACATCCAATATGTCAACCCGGGTCTCTACACAGCCTAAGCATACGTGGTCATCTGATCGATGTTCAGCCTTTGCTTCTGAATACTTCCTCCTTACTACTGAAAACAGCACTGTCTGCGCCAGTGGGTGAACAATCAGCCTTTTCTCACCTCTGTGAGCATCTTTGTATTTTATCACTGGGTTGTGCTGAAGGCTGAGAAAGATATTAAATACAGGCCAGGAAAAAAAAATCACCAAAAAGCCACAGTTCCTGACATCGACAGATAACAAGCTGAAGAGAAACACATTTTACTGCTGTAACTGTGACTATCTCTCAGCCAGAAGAATGGAGCTCACTGCATGTCACAGAGGTCCTTAACTGCTGCTGCACAGTAATTTGCATCTCCCCAGCATGTTCTCGGAAAACATGCCAAATGTAGTTTGAGCTCAGTCAGGTGGTTCTTTAAAAAAATATCTGTAGAGAAGTTCTGTTGATAAAAAAACACAAGCACATGTGCAGAACTGATTTTTAAACCGTTTCCTCACTGAGCGCTTTATTTAAATAAAGCCATTCAAAGGCAGGAGCTCAGGACAAAGGTAACAACTCCTTCGGAATCCAGCCCCTCCCCAGTACATGGATGGAGCCTGAATGCTGAGAGAGTCAACTTTTCAACATAACAAATCATATTTGTCTTCCACGAGTCTCCCCACATGGTGAGCCATAAGCAGCATAGAATTTAAGAGACAAATTATAATCACCTGGATTTCCTTTGATTACATCGTCACTTGCTTATTGCTCTCTTTCTAATATGTCTGTGAAATCAATATGAACTAGGAGAAGATGGGCTTTTCCACTAAAGAAAAAAATGATCTATTTTTGTAGCAAAATCAAAGTCAATCATTACTTGTGTCCTCAATGAAGTCTATAATTTGATTGCCCAGCTGAGTGAACAGTAAGAAATTGATCCTAAAAACCACAGATAATTTTTAAGTGGTAAATAGGCATTAAATTCTTCATAACATATCAGCACATTCTTCTAAATAATAAAATACAAATTAACCATGGTGTAGAATGTAAATATGTTTAATTAACAGAAAACACTCTTTCTAAAACTTTAAAACTTGCACAAAATGTCACAATGGCATGAGGTGTGGAGATGCATGAGTGTAACATATCCTAAATGGCTTTACAGTCCAGTGTCAGTCTCCTGATCCTGTGACAGCTACGGAATCTCACCAGATGATTTTGTCATCCTTTTGGAAGTTCGAAGAGGTGAGGGCCACCCTTCATTCCTGCTATTTCCCACACATATGTGTTCATCCCTACATGTGTCATTGTGGAGCAACTTTTCCTTTTCAAAGAATGAGGGACCATCATTAAACAAATGTTCATAAGCGAAATATCCCTCATCAGAAATTATTAGAAATACGAATTTTTGGAAAGTAAGAAGACATGATTCCTCTTCTCTTATAACAGACCTCATTCAAAGCTATAATTGAAGAGACTGATTAATTCAGCATTGATTTGGGTTTGAACAGAATCAGCCCCATGCCAAGAAGTGAGCATTGTGCAATTTTTTTCTTTTTCTTTTTTTTTAATTACATCTGCTTCTTAGGAGACTTTTGTATCATTTGTTGAGATTATTTCTTCATGTTTACAATTTGCACTCTTTTATGTTTGTTAACCACATCTCATGAGCCCCTATAACTTGTACGTGCACTTGAAAATAAGCAAATTTAAAATTCAGTGTTCTCAAGTCACAGCTAACAACTAGTACAGCTCTCTCTCCAGGCAGAATTTATAAAGCCTAAGATAGCCATGCCAACATCTTGCAGACACACTTAGGGAAGGCTAGCCTAGATAAGGTCATCTGGGGGGACACTAGGAGCTGAGTCTTTCCAGACATGGGGTCTTGTTTTGTGTTTTACATAAAGCCTATTGCTGTAATAGGAGTTCCACGAGTCCACGAGGCACAAGCTTTCTGTTGTATGTGTTACTATATCTAAGACACTAGTGCTTGCTGAATGAGAAAATACAATCCAAATAAAAATTCTAAAGTAGAGAAGTAAAAATAATTACAGACAGGAAAAAGTGTGATAAAAGAGAAATCTGGGAATTTCCTGCAAGAGTTGAGAAAGTTAAGCACTTTCCTGCAGAAAATAAAATTATCCAGTCCATTTTCTTCCTGTCATTGAGACACTTTGCCCTAGTGGTGCTGCCTTGTAGGCCCCCTGTGTATGAGGAGGCTCTTGCCCCTCATATGACTGTTGAACTGGGGCGGGGAACTGTTATGTAGGGACACTCCACTCCAGAGGAGTGGGATGGAAGGGTTAGGGGGTAGAAGGTGGGAGGTCGGGAAAAAGAAGGGTCGAAAGAGGACACTATGATGGAGAATTAACCTGAAGCAATAAATAAATAAATTAAAAAAAACTTTCAAAAAAAAATTATCCAGTCCAAAATCAGTGATTAATCATCAAAATACATGCTACTTAAATGGCCTGTCAAATTATAACTATGGAGATAAAATACTCCCTCAGAAGCTTGAGGGTGGTTCCGTTGTGGCACCTGCTGTTCAAGCATGATGACCTGAGTCATATTTGTTCATTTTACATCCCAATCCAGTCCCATTCCCTCCTCTTCTCCCAGTCCCACCATCACACCCACTTACCCCATCTCCTCCACCCCTTCTCCTCAGAGAAGGGGAGCCACCCTTCCCCCAGTACCAACCCTCCCTGGCACATCAAGTTGCATCAGGACTAAGTGAAACTTCTTCCACTGAGCCCAGTCAAAGCAGTCCTGCTAGGGCGAAAGGGATCCAAAGGCACAAAACAGAGTCCAAGTAAGAGACAGCCCCCACTCCAATTGTTAGGGTACCCACATGAAGACTAAGCAGCCCACCACCTTTATATGTGTAGGGAGCCTAGATCCAGTCCATGCATGCTCTTTGATTGGTGGTTCAGTCTCTGAGTCCCTGTGGACCCAGGTTAGTTGGCCCTGTATGTTTTCTTGTGGTGTCTTTGACCCCTCTAGCTCCCTCAATCGTTTTCCTAACTCTTCCACAAGACTCCCTGAATTTGGCTTAATGTTTGGCTGTGGGTCTCTGGATCTGTTACTATCAGTTGCTGGATGAAGCCTCTCAGAGGATAGTTATGCTAAGTTCCTGTGTGTAAGGAAAGCAGAGTATCATTAATAGTGTCAGGGACTGTCTCTTGCCCATGGGGTAGGTCTCAAGTTGGGTCAATCATTGGTTGGCCATTCCCTCAATCTCTACTCCATCTTTATCCCTAAACATCTTGTAGGTAGGGCAAATTTTGGGTCAAAGGTTTTGTGGGTGCATCTGATGATTCTCTAACTTAAGAAAGTATATGAAGAAAAAAGGGTATGGGAAGGGTGGCTACATGCCATAAGAGTATCAAAGTTAACTAAGCTAATTTGAAAGCTCACAGTGACTAAAACTGAAAATGTTTTCACCACAAATACCAAAAACAGTGATACAGTCAAATTCTAACATAGAGAATAAATAAATAGCCATAGGTCATAGTGATATAAAAACGAATGAATAAATAAACAACAAATAAATAAACGAATGGATGAATAAATAAATAAATGGAGAAAATAGGGTAATGCTTTCATAGTAGTGGTCAGTTCTGAAAACATACATATAAGTAACATTATACAAGCATAGCAGGTTTAGGAATACATTATATATATATATATATATATATAAAAACACATATACATATACATATAAATAGACATACATAATACATATACATGATGTACATGTTACATATATGCATGCAACAATAATGAAGAAGATATGAATTTGAAGGATAGGAAGGAGAGATATATGGGAGTATTGAAGGGAGTAAGGGGAAGGGAGAAGCAAAGTAATTATGTTATAATCTGGAAAATAAAAGAAATACACTGTCAATGAAATAGGAGAAAGAAAATCACTGTAACAACATAAAAAATGTTGTTACCACTTAGATCCACTGAAGCATGGTGGAAATAACTAGGGAATGACAAAAGCACATCATAAATATACATAGAATACAGAATGAAACAGGACCTTAGTGAAGGACCTAGCAATCAAAGTTAGTCCTTTAGCATAAAGCCTGAGCCTATCATGCATCCCGCCAACAGCACATATTGAAGACACCAGGCTTCTGTGTCTTCTCCAAATCCATGACCTCAATCTAGTCACGAGAAAACATCAGAAAGATCCAAATTGGGGGATTTTTGAATCAGAAATGTCCCCACAAGCTCATGTTTTGAATGTGTGTGCCTCAAGTAGTAACTGTTTGGAGGAGTCTCTAGAGTCCTTCGCAGGTGAAGCCCAACTGGTAGAAGTAGATCACTAGGAGTGAGTCTCTGAATTATAATCCTGATTTTATAGTCCTTCCTCCCCTCTTCTGCAATGCTCCAAGGGCCACAGAATGAGGGACACGGATGTATCAGTTAGAGCTGAGCACTCTAGGTAAAAACACAAGGCAGCTCACTCACAGTAACCTCAACATATGAACTGTAAGAAAAGGAGATGGCAAAGTCTTTTTTGTGGCTCTCTGTAAAAAAAAAAAAAATTAAATTACATTGGGTGCCATTTTTAGAAATAATTATTTACCAGTATTTATATTATCATTAATTGGTTCGGCAGCTAATACTTAACCATCCATTATAAATGAGCACATAGACACCACGTGGATTTTAACAAGCCTTGGCCTGAATT
Source organism: Lophiomys imhausi (assembly GCA_907164525.1). NCBI lineage: Eukaryota > Metazoa > Chordata > Mammalia > Rodentia > Muridae > Lophiomys > Lophiomys imhausi. The sequence continues at coordinate 1,426,454 of CAJQZJ010032137.1, read as the reverse complement.
GAGCAATCCTAACCCATCTAAGCTAGCTCTTAATTCTATTACCCAAATATGACCACATATATACATATGTCTCCTTGGACTGCCATTCTCCATTATATGCTGATGTTCCTGGCCATGTGGAATGAGGTTCTTTTTCCTAACCCATGGTGTGTGCCTCCTTCTTCCTGCTTCTGGCTGGAATGCTTTGATTCTCTGTCTAAAGCGCAGGCTTCCTGTTCTAATCTCAGGAAGTCCGACCTTTCTCTGTCTTTGCCCAATCTCAGGCCTCAGCATTTATTTTAACCAATCAGAGTCAATGTAGGTAACAGACTGCAAGCAGGACAAATTAATTAACATTTAGAATGCTTAACAGTGGCTCTCTGCCCACATTCCCCTTCACATCACTTTCTCATCATTCATGCAATGTTTTACATGAGGTTGTCTCTTCCAGTTAGAATCAGACAAAAAAATATCCCAGGCCAGTGTAGATTAGAGATCACATGATGTCATCTTTTTATTTGAGGACATTCCTTGATGACAACAAAAACAACCATAAAGATCATCTAATCCAGTGCTTCTCAACCCTGTCAGACCCAATGCCCTCTGTTTTGTAGTAGTTGTTGTTGTTTTAACAGATATTTTTGCAATGGTCTCTCGTCATCCTAGCTGAAATCTAAATATAATATAATCAACTGACACACACTCTCAAATATGTATGGACAAGCCTGTACTATATATACTAAAAGGGAGGGTGGCAGAGAGTTAAGTTTAAATAAAGTAGCATGCACTCTGAAGTGAAGATGTTTGAGGACCAGTATAGTAAGAGATACAAGAGAGGAGGCAGATATTCAAACTCTGAATAGATTAACCAGGCTGCCGCTGCACCAAATGTAGATTGACGTGAGCATTAGCAAGTCGAATTTCTGAAGGAGCTTCCTGTTTGCACATCACTTCCTAGATGGTGAACAACTCTTTAAAGGTCCCAAAGAAAAAAAATTTTCTCCCAAGATGCACCTATTGATTCCTGTAAAGTTTAACACCTGTATACTCTGTGTGCCATCATTCCCAGACATGATACAGAGAATATGTTGATGTATATGTAAAAGGAGTAGACTCTACAGGTCAGAAACTCAAAACAAGTTTCACCTCCATCCTCAAGGTCTTCAGGGAGACATTCAAAGCCACACTAGAAGAATGGCTATATTTTTACCCATTTGTATCCTGGGCATTACTAATTTCCACCGTATAGATGTGGGTTGAGATTCACCAACTATGTTGACAACTGAGACACCCCCGCACATTGCTAAAATGTACCCAGGACATCAAACCATTGATGCAAGTCACCCAGTGTTTGACAGAAAGAGAGATTGGGCTCAGCACTAGTACTCTGCCATGGTGATAAAACTGGGTAAAGAATCTAAGGGATGTAGGAAGGGTGAAAAATTCTTCCCTCCATTCACTACTGCATCTCCTCAACCTTTAGTGTTCAATATGTACATTAGAGCTTTCTCATTTCCCATCAACACTAAAAACATAACAGAAGTTGCTATTTCTCTTAAAAACAAAATTTCCCAATAGATGCCCTTGCTATGAGCCATAGGCATTAATCCAGGAATTCTCTGTAAATCTGTTTTTGGGCCTATTCTGCCATTGCAGCCTTGTCATATGTTAGTCCCAAGTTAAATATGATAAAACACTCAGGAATTTGTCCCTAAATCCAAGAAAAAATGTGGTTATTTTAATCAAATCAATGTCTCTAAGCACTGGTATATGGCCTTTTTTCTATTGGAGAATTGTAGATACAGAGCTCCGGGCTGCAGGGGAAGGTTCTGGTAGTGTCCGCTGAGTGCTGTGGCTTCATATTCTTTCATTCAACACAATGCGGCACTAAAGGAAGCAAAAGTCCAGGAGGAGAGGGCATAGGAGGTGGTGTGAGGGTGCCTAGCACCTGAGAATGGTCTAGCTGAGGCTACACTTCAACCCAAGGCTACATAAATCACTTTGAGACACATTACCTTTCTGGCAGTAGGACTGTCATGTCATTTTGCTATTAAGGAATTTGGTTAGTTGGCCTGTTTTGCAGAGATATGTTTTGTTTTGTTTAGGCTCTTAAAAAAAAACAGTCTGCCCTATACAAGGCAAGTGTTTTAACATTGTGCTACATCCACAGACAGCAAATGTTTGACATAGTGTTAGATAATTAGTTTCCTAACTACTTCAGATTAATGGAAATGTTTACCATGAACATGTTTTTATTATCCTAAATATCCATTGTATACAACTTACTGTCAGGTGAGATAAAACTATAATGTATTGCAGTTTGGTTCTCTGATTTTTTAGTACTAAATCACAGTCTTTTGTATAAGAAGAAGATATTGGGCTGGACAGATGGCTCAGTGGTTAAGAGTAGTGACTGCTCTTCCAGAGGACCTGTAACTCCAGGTTGAGGGGATCTGACATCATCACACACACATACAAGCAGACAGAACACCAATGTACATAAAATAAAAATAAATAAATCTTTAAAAATGAAAGAAATTGTTTCCAGGGAAATGTTCTTAGTATTGTATTATCATTCTTTGTATTGACAAAATTTCTAAGCAATCTGTCAAAATGACAAAAAAACTTTTTTCAGTACACACCATCAAACAAATTAGACACAGATCCAGTCCCACATGAAGGTTCATTAAAATTATCTAATTTTAGGTTCATGAAGCTATTTCTGAAATAGCATTTCACTGTACTCTTTTCAGAGAAATACTGTTGGCCTATTTAAAGCCCATCAAAGTTATGATTCATTAGGGATTTCTGTTAGATGACTCTTAACAAAAAGTCAATTGTACATTTTAAGAAGGATTAATATTCAGTGAACAAATCAGAAAGCATTTTGTTCATCAAAGATTAAGTGCTTCATAGGTATTAGAGAATAAAAATTTGATGATTAATTCCCTTTAAAACATGGAATTTTGATCTAAATGTAGAAAAACACCAGATTCTGGCTTTTGAACTAGAAAAATACATTTCTATATTGATCAAGACAGAATGTTGTTATAATTCAGAGGATTTCTTTTCTTTTTTTTATTTCATGTGCTTCTACTGCTAGTACTACTACTTCTAATACACAACACATATCCTAAAGCAAACATAGTGTGAGTCAAACTCACATCTCTCTCTAAAACAGATTCATCTTGTGCTTTCTTACTGGATGGAAGTGTAAGAATTCAGGAAAAATACATTTGTTTACATTTAACTCTATTTGAGAAAGATACACTAGGCATTAGGAATAACAAAGTATGTAGTATGGAACTTTTCCCTAGGAAAATTCGATAACTAAAATTATGGTGGAGGAAAGGATACCCTAAAGTCATATCTGTCCTAGTTACCCTAAAATTGTCATCTTGACACAGTGAGTGTAGAGATATCTAAGAAGTGACGCCTCAGTTGAGGAATTGCCTGCATCAGGTTGGTCTGTGGGTCTGTGAGGGACTCTCTTGACCTTCAATTGATATGAGAGTGCCCAGCCCACCGGAAGCAGCCCTATTCATCAGAGAGCTGGTCCTGGTCTATCTAAATGAACTTGCTGAACATGAGCCAGAGAGTGAGCTACAGAGCAGGCCCTCTAGCAGAGTTCCTCCATGGGTTCCGCTTGGAGTTCCCACTTACTTTCCTGTCTTGCCTTTCCTCAATGATGGCTTGTGACCTGGAAATACAAGCCAAATAAAGGCTGGCATGCCAAAGTTGCAGAACAAAACCAGGACAGCATTCCTAACTTCCATTTCATCAGGTGACTTCATCTAACTTCTGGCCCTCTCCACCTGAAGCTCCAGCTGGCACAAGTAATCCTGCCTTAGACTTTTGGTCAGAACTGCCATTCTGATCCATCCCTGCCTGGGTCTCCACAGCAGCAGTTCCCCAGTCACCAGCTGGCAGTCACTTTACTTGTGCACACAAGCTCCTTTCCTCTCTAAGGGGATGAAAGCAAATGGCACAGAATCCTAGCCACTTGAGGTTCTAACACAGTGGTGGTTCCCATAAGAATTGTTCCCACAAACTCATATGTGTGAATTCTTGGTCTCTAGTCAGTAGAACTGTTTTGGGAATGATTTGGTAGTATGACCTTGGAGGAAGTATATCACTGGGGGTAGGCTTTGAGGTTTCAAAAGACTATGCCAGGCTCACTCTTTCTTTCTCCATGGCCTGTTTGTGGATTAAATGTAAGTTTATGTCGACTGCTCCAGCGTCATGCCTGCCTGTTGCCATGCTCCCCACCATTGTTATGGACTCAATCTCTGAAACTGTAAGCAAGCCTCCTTTTAAGTACTTTCTTTTATAAGTTGTCTTAGTCATAGTTTCTTTTCACAGCAATGGGGCAGTTGACTAAGGTAAATACTGTGGAGGAGAGCACCACCAGCTTTAATGAGTTATTCATATACTGTAGAGATTATGGAAAAAGTAAAGAAAATTAACACTATAAACAGTTTGAAAAGACTAGAAGCCTTTATGACTATGACTAGTTTTTAGTTAGTGTGCTTTTAGACTGATTATGTAAGTCTAAATGCATTCTCACTATGATCATCTGAGATTAGCATTTGTGTTAAATTAGCATAAATGCAATATCACCCCTTCTGCAACTCTAACCTACAGAGCCAAGTCCCCGGAAGAGTTTGCATTCTAACTTCTGGCCAGTTCTCAGTGCTCTGAATGAGTGACCACCTTTTCTACTGAAAAGAACACCTGCTGCTACAATGTGCTTGCTGGATATGAATTCCACCTTTGAGGAAGTCCAGCGGGCATCTCAACATGATACTCTGGCCCTCAGGCTCATCTCTTTGCTAGTATTTGACTCTCGGAAGCATGGCTTGACAGGGCTCTTTATGTGCCATGCTTGAAGATATTCTGCTAATGAATCTCATCCTACTGTAAAATATAAGTATTAGAAAACCCATTAATTTTATTAATTACCCACGCCTAAAAAATTGTGCTGAGGTACATACAAGCTATGAAATCCAAAACTCAGCTGCTTAGTAATGTGAAACTATCTTTAAAAAAGAGGAAAGAAAAGGAAATCATTTAATCAACATTTGAAACAGAAAGCATAGTTTGAAAACTAGAATTACTAAAAAATGAATGTTATTTTAATCATATATACATTATTATTATTATTATTATTATTATTGATTATATAACACTAACAACATATAGGTCCTGGGGATATGGCTCATCTGGTCAAGAGCTTGTCTAGCACATACTAAGCCCTGAGTTCAGTTCTTAGTACTGAATAAAGCAGTCATGCTGGCGCATGCCTGTAAGCTCAGCACTCAGGGAATGAAGCAAGAACATCAGAAATTGAAGGTCATTCTTGGCTACATACTAAGTTCAAGGCTAGCTTGGGCTATGTGAGACCTTGTTTCTCAAAAATATTAAATACATACATACATATATGTGTACATAAATACATACATACATAAATACATAAATGAATAGAATAAGTAGACAAAATTAATAAAGTATATGTATTGCTGAAAGTGTTTTTTTTTTTAATTTGTTGCTATACTGTGTTATACTTGCACACCAACTCTGTCAAACTGCTGTAGTAGTATCAGATCAGTTAATGAAGCTTCGGAAAACATTGGCTTGGGAATAGGATGGGAAAACAAATACAACAAACTGTTTTTCATCTGTTTAATTCAGTGACTGCATCTTGATTATTAAGTCAAAGTTAATATAGCATTTCCTTAGAATCTGATTAGCCTGGAACTCACTTAGTAAAAATATGAAAATTTCTTACTGTTGCTATAAAAAAATGTGGGTCATTAAATAACAGAAACTCTATTCTACATTCAGATAAAAAGCGTGACCCTGCAAAGAGGAGTGTCCTTGATGAGGAATGAAGACTGCGCTTACCTGTAGCTATAAGGACAAATGTTTAGAGAGTGTTCTTAGGGCTTATTCTGGTTTAGTAAATTTGTGGTTGTAGCTTCTCCTCCAATAACCATGGTTTTGCTATCACTGGTCGTTATCTAGATTACCAGTACTAGGCATGTCCCTCCCACACCTGTCACTATCTGAATAAAAACCTAAAAGCCTAGTTACAGGCTGCTACCCACAGAATACTCTTTACACCAGTATATTTCTTGGTTTTTAGGTAAAGGACACTGTTTCCAAAGTGCCTTTGTGTTCCATATATTGACTAGCCTGCTAGTGACCTTGATTACTGGTGCTTGCTTGCTTAGTGGGTTCTTCTGAGCTGCCTACCTCCTCACTCTCAGACACTTTTGCTGGGTAAGTTGCTTCCTCTGTTTCCCACAACCCTTCTCATCACCTCTGACTCCTCTCCTGTCTGTAGCTATCTCAACAGCCTCAGGTCTGGTTCCAGTTTTTTGTCACTTGAACTTGCTTTTTTTGGATTGCCATCTTTGACCAGTGAAGCGCTCCATTACTCTCCCATCTTTTCCTCCTTCTGTCCGTCTCTGTACCTACAGACCTAGTTAAAGATCTTTAGTTTAGAAATCATCTTTCCTGGGTCCAGTTAAACATCTTTTACCAACTTTACCTGCCCTAGCTCAGATAACACATCTCTGTCACTGACTCAATCTAAAAAAGGCTGGATTATCATATCAGACACACACCCAAAAAAATAAGTCCAGATGGCCAGGTCAAATAGCAAAAAATGAAACAACATGAATGGACTAGACAGTATGGCTCCTAACGAAACCTACATGCTCTCTAATGAGAAATATCTAGATGAACCCCACACAGCACAATTTAAAAAGACAATCATAAGTATTATCAAAGAATTCAAGGAATTTAAAAATGCAGGGATACACATCATTGAATGCCAAAACAATAAATAAAAAACACTGAAGTGATGTTTGTTATGTTTCAAGCCCAAGAAAAACAGCTGATGTGCCTATTTACCATATCAAACTGGACATGGTCCCTAGGTTCTCTCAGCATCCCTCAGTGCCTACCTGTCAGACAGGGTGTTCCAGGCCTGCATACCACTGGTCCCGACTCTGAATTCTCTAGCCTGGGAGTTGGACTGTTCTTCCCCATATAATCCAGACATTTTGGTTACCTGCCCATTTTTGTATCTTTGCCGTCCTGGCTGCTGCATCTGGTTTCCCTCTCTATCTGCTGCCTTCCCTTCCCCATCTCCTCACACGACTAGTGTCATGACCACTCTGGACACTCCAAGCTGTCTCTGACTCTGGCTATGATCTCCTTTTTATCTATAATAAACCTTCTCTTCCACTATACCTAGGGGCAGTCATGTCCTTTTCTTTTTCTTTTGTTTTCTTTCCATTCAATGTCCAAGACAATACAAATATACAACTGAACAAAATAGTTAAGACAGAAACCCACACCCCACCGCTTCTATGAGATTCTCAAGATCCCCTACTACTAAAGGCCCCATTTCTCAATGCTGAAAAGGTATATTTCAATCGTGAGGATTGCAATGAACTATGCAATATGCTGCTATAAGAGGAACAAAGATGCCACATGAATGATGAATCTTAAGTTAAAATTTCTCTTCTAGAAAAATTGCAAAGTAAAATAAATTTAAACAAAATAAAACCTTAAAATAAATGAACGAGAGTATGCCCATAGAGAGAATGGCAGCTGTATCACCAGTCTGTGCTCAGAACTTTTTTTGTAACCGTCCAAACTAGAGAGACCCCAGAAAGCTGTAACCATTAACTGAATAAACAAATTGTGGTATAACTATACTCGACATAGTTTCATAATATTCATTACAAAAAGGGTAAGATAATTAATTACTAACATGAAGCAAAATATAGTTGAATCCCCAATGAACTATATGAATACCTTTGGCCTCCTGGATGTTGCATCTGGTTCCCCTCTCTGTCTGCTCCCTTCCCTTCCCTATCTCCTCACATGACCCAGAGTCATGACCACTCTGGATGCTCCCAGCTGTCTCTGACTCTGGCTATGATCTTCCTTTTATTGTGCACAGCAAATGAAGATATTTAACTATGTCTCCTACATGATTCAAATTACACAAAGTTTCAAAGAAGTCTATCCAAATCTATAATGACTGACAGTGTATCTGACTTTGCCAAGGATCAGGGATGGGGAGGTGAATTAACTGCATTTGAACCAAAGACATTTTTGTGGGAAGTGACTAAAATATTGGTTATGATAGGGATTAACTGAGAATTCATTTGTCAAAATATACCATACTGTTAAAAAAGAGGTACATTCTACATGTTTTAGATTAGGAAATGTATCGATAAAGATTAAAAGACCTAGAAAACAAATTAGCCCGTTCTGACCATATGAAGAGTATAAGAGATCCCTAATGAAAGACAGTTCTTTTACTATTGTATTTTGATGGGGCTTTTTGGATGCTGTGAACCCCAACCTTTCTTCTTCATAAAAAAAATGAGTAAAGGTGTGTCTTTTCTTGCCACAAATCTAGAGAAAAAGCCTCAAAGAACAACTCACAAAGCCTAATAACTGCTCTTTCAGCTCAAGAAAGCCAAAATTATCTGACTCACACTTGAGAACTGTAAGGACAGAAACTAGCCAGAACCCTGATGACAGAGCGAAGGGGAGGGAGCAATTTTGTGATTATGCTGCCTTCGTAGAATGCCTGAGGACCAAGGATTCTAGAGGGCTGTCTGGGAGCCCTGTGTCTAGAGAGGACCTCACTGGAGTCATTGTAGATCTTGTCTAGCATGGACTAGAAACATGAATGGCCCTCTGCAAAAAGTAGTGAGAAAGAGGGCACTGTGATGGAGATGTAAGTTAAAGTAATAAATAAACATTTTAAAAAGTAATAAACAAATAATTATTTTAAAAATGAGGTGAGCTGAAAAGGGCTTAGTGCTCAGGGATAAGCAGTGACCTCGTGAGACAGAGTACATTCCAGGGCACCTTCACTCCTCCAGGCAGCTCCGTGGAATAGGACTACAGAGGCTGGGTGACCCCCAACCTACCCACACGTGAGTCCTAAGGCAGAGAACTATATTTAAACCTCGGTCGTGCTCACAGAGAATGAAGGCAGTTTTAACAACACCAGTAAAGAGCTTTCCTGCACCCTTAGCAACCTCACTACACCCTCCACCCGGCTTGAAAGTAGAGCATTCAGAGATCATGGCTAGTGGGCATGAAGAAAAGAATCAGTACACAAACATGAAAAGGAGAAGTGCTGTACATAGACTTCACTCCTAGCTGCATGTGTCCCATTCATTGAAGTTTGACAGAAGATTTTGTTCGCAACCAAGACTGCAGTATCTTCTGTCATTTTAGACACTGATAGCGCAGAAATACTTCCACCTGAATGAATTTTACAGAATAAAGAATCCAAAAGTAAATTCCTTTCTGATTCTAAACTATTATTAGTACTTGTTCGAAAGCACAATTTAACACTGATCAGTGCTCCTCAGAGGTGAGGTGTCCCAGGGGACACCTGCACTAGACAGAGCCACTACAGAGGGACCACACAAGCACAGAGACACACAGTCCAGAGACTCTCCGTACCCAATCTCTGTGATAGTCAAGTCTTATCTATCAGCCACATTGGTTACATGATACAAGTTCCACACACTTCTCAGACTCCAAAATTATATCCCCTAGTAGTTCTTACCTCTCCTCCACAGTGGGAAGGTTTAAGTTCCACTCCACAGCTCTGTTCTTACTTAGCTTATCACAAAGTCAAGATTATGTCCCCGGTCTCCTACTTTTTGGTAAATGTCCAATGAATTAACTTAATTTGCTCTCTCTCTCTCTCTCTCTCTCTCTCTCTCTCTCTCTCTCCCTTATTATCCTCTCTCTGCCTCCTGATCTCTCTATCTCTCTGTCGTGAGTGTGTGTGTGTGTGTGTGTGTGTGTGTGGTGTACTAATGTAGAGAGTTGTGCTTGTGATATCTGTGCATTTATGTTTGTGAGTACTACCATATGTCACCATCACTTGTGGCAGTCTGAGGACAACTTCAAGAATCAGCATTTGCCTCCTGTCATGTTTGAGACAGGGTATGTCTTTCTCATTACTGACTTCATCAGGCAAGCTAGCCCTGCAGCTTCCAGAGATTCTCCTGTCTCTGCCTCTCATCTACCTTTTACATGGGTTTTAGGGATCTGAACTCAGGTCATGTGGCTTCCACAGTGAACAATTAACTTACACTGAGACATTCTCCAGCCCTTTGTTTCTGCTGTCAACAAGTAAAAAGCTATTTTTCTTGTGCACAAAGTATTTGTTAGGTAATTAATTACTGAATAATGTAATGGTAGATCAATTCAATCAAACATGCTAAATTCTCAGACCAACATTCATATTTTTCTTGTGATATTCTTATTCAATTATATTTATGGTTTTACTCTCAAAGTTGAATGAAGTCATATTTGCTATTTAACAAGGCACTCATTTGAAATGTCATTTGTATACTTTTTTTTTTTTTTAAAGTTAAGCCTGTTGCTTTTCCAGTCAAAATGAAATAAGCAGAGGTGGTCAACAATGCTGTCTCACTCACTTTACACCAACTCATGAGAACCCAATCTATTTGTCCAGCACACCATGGCTTAAGCGTGAAACTTCAATTCATCACTGAAAAACCACTGAGTGAAAAAGATCTTTGTTCTTGGCTTACCATAACTGCCATGGTTCAGTTTCTCTTATCTTGCCAAGTTCTGCTTCCCTGATTTAGGCCAATTCTCAGACAGCCTTTCTTCTTCTGTGTCTGTGATAACTATTTTCAAGTTCACAATCAAGAGGCAAAGAAAGAAACTACATCTCTGGTAACAGTTTCGTAGTTTAGAACTCAATGTCTGTGAACAAAGAGTTTTGTTTTTTTTTTTTAAAGTATCTCTTCTATTATAGTTAGTGTGTCTGGCCTTATGTTAAGGTCTTTGATCCACTTAGACTAAAGTTTTGTACAAGGTGATAAGTATGGGTCTATTTATATTCTTTTACATGTTGATATCCAGTTAGACCAGCAACACTTGTTGAAGATGCTGTCCTTTTTCCATTGTGCGGTTTTGGTTTCTTTGTCAAAGATTAGGTGACCGTAGGTGTATGGGTTTACTTCTGAGTCTTTGATTCAATTCCATTGATAAACTTGTCTATTTCTATACCAGTATCATTCTGTTTTTATTACTATCGCTCTGTAGTATAGCTTGAAATCTGGGATGGTGATACTTCCAGATGTTTTTTATTACACAAGATTGATTTAGCTATTCTGGGTTTTTTTTGTTATTCCATATGAAGTTGAGAATTGTTCTTAGAAAGTCTGTAAAGAATTGTGTTGTTATTTTGATAGGAATTGCATTGAACCTGTATATTGCTTTTGGTAGGATGGATCTAGTAGAAGAGAAAGTGGGGAAAAGCCTCGAACTCAGGAAGGTGAAAACTTCCTGAACAGAACACCAAGAGCTCAGCCTCTAAGAACAACAATCAATAAATGGAACCTCATGAAACTGAAAAGCTTCTGTAAAGCAAAGGACACTGTCATTAGAACAAAACAGCAACCTACAGATTGGGAAAACATCTTTACCAACCCCACATCTGACAGAGGGCTAATATCCAATTTTATAAAGAACTCAAGAAATTAAACACCACCGGGTGGTGGTGGCGCATGCCTTTAATCCCAACACTTGGGAGGCAGAGGCAGGCGGATCTCTGTGAGTTCGAGGCCAGCCTGGTCTACAAAGTGAGTCCAGGACAGCCAGGGCTACACAGAGAAACCCTGTCTCGAAAAACCAAAAAAAAAAAAAAAGAAAAAAGAAAGAAAAGAAAAAAGAAATTAAACACCAAGAAACCAAATAATCCAATCAAAAATTGGGGTAGAGAGCTAAACTCTGAATTCACAAATGAGGAATCTCTAATGGCTGAGAGATAGTTAAAGAAATGTTCAACATCCTTAAGCATCAGAGAAATGCAACTCAAGACGACTCTGAGATTCCATCTCACACCTGTCAGAATGGCTAAGATCAAAAACTCAAATGACAGCACATGCTGGCAAAGATGTGGAGAAAGGGGAACATTCCTCCATTGCTAGTTGAAGTCCAAGATTGTACAACCACTTTAGAAATCATTCTGGTGATATCTTAGAAAACTTGGAATAGCTCTACCTCAAAACCCAGCCATACCACTTCTGCCTATACATACAAATGATTCTTCACCAAACCACAAGGGCATCCCCTCATCTTTGTTCATAGCAGCTTTATTTGTAATAGCTAGAAACTGGAAACAACCCAGATGTCCCCCAACCAATGAATGGACAAAAAACTATGGTACATTTATACAATGGACTATTACTCAGCTATCAGAAACAACAAAATCATGCAATTTGCAGCCAAATGGATGGAACTAAAAAAACTCATCCTGAGTGAGCTAACCCAGACCCAGAAAAATGCACATGGCATGCATTCACTTATAACTGGATTTTAGCCATATAGTACAGGATAACTATCCCACATCCAACAGACCATAAGGAACAGGAACACGGACTTTGTTAATTATTTGTGTCACAGTTTGCCCTCATGGAGCTGCCCTGTAGGCTCCAAGTGCAAGAGGAAGCACTTAGCCCTCATATGACTTTTAAACTGAGGGGGTTGAGATGTGGGGGCACCCCACACCAGACGAGCAGGATAGGTAGGAGAGGGGATAAAGGGTGGGAGCATAGGACCGAGAAGGGTGGAGGGAGAGGGCTGTGATGGGGATGTAACTTGAAATAATAAATAAACATAATTTTTAAAAAGGCATATCTCTAACTTTTGATAAACTTAGCTCTGTTGCCTTAGCTATCAGTGGACCAAGGTATGTCAGCTTTCTGTCAGGTCCACTATCCTAACAGAAAACACTGCTAACAATGAGAATGACCCTGGAACTGTAAATGAAACATAGAAACTGTACATTTTACAAGTCTAAACATGTAAATGGGATGGGACTTCCATATTTTTGACTTTTCTGAATTCATCTTTACTTCTGACATTTCTTTCAGAGATCCTTGAAGATAAGCCTACAGATTTTCTATAAAATCCAATAGTTCTTATGATGGCCTGTGCAATGTTCATCTTGTTAGCTTTTTTGAAGTATTTATTTCTTTTTCATTGGGAAAAAACTTATATTTATATAAATTTATATTTGTGGTGAACATTGTACTCATTGTTTATGTTTGATGTGTAATTATAAAATCTGAAAAATTAGCATATCTATCTCCTTATTTCTTTGTGTTTGGAATCTTCAAACTCTTAGTTGTTCATGAAGTATGCAAAAGGAGGCTATGAGATGCCTCAGTTGATAAAGTGCTTGTTTTGTGAGCATGAGAACCAGACTTCAAATTCTCAGAACCATGTAAAAGCCAGGCAGGCATGTGGCCACCTGTAATACCAGAAGCTAGAAGGCAGAGACAGAGGATTCCTGAGGCATCTAGCTATCTAAACTAGCTCATATTCGTAAGTTTTAGGTTCTGTGGGGGACCCTACCACAATTAATAAAATGGAAAATTATTGTAAATGTCAGCAGATACTAACTTTGGGTCTCCACAGCACATGTGTGTACCCAGATATGTGAAAATATGCACACCCATGCATGATGGGGTGATGTTATGCATTCTAAATGTCAATTAACCTGCTCCCAGAAGTCTGCTTGCAGTACACCAAGTGAAGCTATACTACCTTTCTTGTTATCCATTGTCTCTGCTTGGTTAAATAAATACTGAGGCCTGAGATTGGGGAAAGATAGAGGAAGGAGGGACTAAGGTGCTTGGACTTCTGAACCAGAGAGGTTGACAGGAAGAAGAAGCCGCCAGTGGAAGAAGGAAGAAGAAGCCAAGAGCAGAAAGGAGACACATGATGGGGAAGATGAAAGAAGATCATTCCATGTGGTTTGGAACATCGGCATAGAGTGGTGCATAGCAATCTAAAGGAAGGTATGTATATTATATGAAGTCATACTTGGGAAATAAAATTAAGAGCCAGCTTAGATGGGCTAAGACTGCACAATCCCGGCCAAGGCTTAATAAAATCCATCAGGTGTATGTGTGCTCATGTATAATGGTGGGTTAAGGATTAACACCGCAGACCAATTAACCATAATCTAAATATTACAAATAATTTAATTTAATTAGCCATTTTCTACATATGTACAGTTAACTTCATTCACAAGCACACAAATTATATGCATTATATATATACACACGTATATATGTATAGCATATATGTGTGTGTATACACATGCACACGTGTACATGTACAATAGATTTGCTTTGGCTATACTTGCCCTACTGTGAAATGGGATGGTAAATATTATCCATCATTTCTAGTTCTAGTTTGGTACCCAATATACAATTCCTTTCAGACCCCAACTCCTCTTTTCAGCTCCTAGTAATCACTGATTTCCATTGAGTTCACTTTTTTTTGTCTTCTATCCATGTGATATTTTGATCTTGTTCTCTTTCTTTTTTATTAATTTATTATTTCAATTTACATTCAATCACAGCCTCCTCGCTCCTCCCCTCCTGGTTCTACCCACACTCCCCTGTCTCTGTCCTCTCCTTCTGGGATGAGAGGAACCCCCACATATCAATGCCCCTCTGTCCATTAATCACATGGGGGTTAAGAGCTTCCTCTTGTACTGGGACCTGATATGGCAGCCCAGGTATGGTAAGGTATTCCACTAATAGGCAACAGGGTCCAGGACTTCTGCTGGGTGGAGTTTTTCATAAGTTTTGCTAGGTTCCTGTCTCTTTGGGTCTGTGGATTTTAGGATGGTTGTCCTATACTATATGACTAATATCCACTTATAAGTGAGTACATAACATGTGCATCTTTCTGGATCTGGGTTATCTCACTCAGGATAAGTTTTTCTAGTTCTATCCATTTTTTTGCAAATTGAATTATTTCCTTGTTTCTGAAAGCTGAGTAGTACATTGCGTAAATGTACCAGTCCTTTTTTTTTTTTTTAATCTATTCTTCCGTTGAAGGACATCTAGGTTGTTTCCAGTTTCTGGCTATTATGAATAAAGTTGCTATGAATATAATTGAGCCAATGTCCTTGTGGTTTGGTGAAGAATCTTTTGGATATATGCCCAGGAGTGGTATGGCTTGATCTTGAGGTAGAACTATTCCCAATTTTCTGAGGTGTCGCCAGATTGATTTCCAAAGTGGTTGTACCAGTTTGCACTCTCACCAGCAGTGGAGGAGTGTTCCCCTTCTTCCACATCCTCGACGGATGTGCTGTCACTTGAGTTTTTTATCTTAGCTATTCTGGAAGGTGTGAGATGGAATCTCAGAGTCATTTTGAGTTACATTTCCCTGATAACTAAGGATGTTGAGCATTTCTTCAAGTGCCTCTGGGCCATTAAAGATTCCTCTTTTGTGAACTCTCGGTTTAGCTCTGTACCCCATTTTTCGATTGGATTATTTGGTTTATTGGTGTTCAATCTCTTTTTCAACATGAACTATGTTATTATACAACTGCTATGCAGGACTCTCACAAAGGAGTAACTAAAGTTACACTATCTAAGAAGTTGTATTCTCTCCCTTATAGCTCTTAAGCATACTGTAGTCAAGGATTACATACAGAAATGAGTATAATTACCCAGGGAAGCTGTGAAGGGCCCCTAGTAGAATCTGTGGTGGCCATTTTTAGAACAATAATTTCCACTAGAGGAAATAAGCAAATGTTGAGGTTTTCACCAAAGTACAGGGGCTAATTAAGGTATGACCCCTGAAACCCCGTTTTTTACTAAAAGGAAGAGTTAAAAGCCCAGTATCTAAAACAGCAAGTAAACACCAGAACTCTGATCCTTCCCACATATACATGAAAGCAGGTAGGATTGCAAATTCTTGTCTTAACCAAATGACAAAAATCTACATGTCAATATAGTATATGTATACATACATAAAAACAATCAATTGAACATAATGAAGTTTCGAACACAGGCCTGGTAGATGACTCAGTTAGCTAAGTACTTGTTGCACAAGCAAGGCGACATGAGCTCAGACCCTGAGCACACAGCTAAACAGATATCCATGATACATATCTATAATCCCAGTATTGAGGGGATAAAGGTAGGAGACACCTCTGGGGCTTTTTGACCACTCAGATTAGCCAATCTGCAAGTTCCATGTTCAGTGAGAGTACTTGTCTCAAGAAGTAAGGTAGAGAGTAATTGAGGAGGAAAGATACCTGACCTAGACTCCTGGCTTCCACATGTACACACTTGCACATGTATGCTCCACACAATATGCACACACATACACATTCAGAGAGAAAGGGGGATAGAGACAGAGAGAGAGGAAAAAAACAGAGACAGAGACAGAGACAAACAGGCACACATCAAAAGTAAATGTTTCAAACAAAGAACTCTACCTTAAAGCACCAGTGGGTGGTAGTCCTCTTTAGAAATGGCAATCTACAATTGAACTTCTAGCTACTTATTAAGAGTGTCAGCAAAGATTTAGCAGTTAACAAAATCTGATGTCTTTACTAAAATTTCTATTACTTTCTTCCCATCAATTGTGTAAAGTGAGATTTAAAAAATTAATTTATATCCAAGAAACTATTAAAAGTACAGTTTCTAAATGGTATCCAAGTGAGAGGTCCCTACCTCTGACTGGTCGTTGATTTTTTTTTAATTCCACTACATTTCTGTCATTGTCATTTAAAGAATGGGAATGATATGACTCCTTGGGCCAAGAAACAGAGGTATAAGAACTCACAACGAGGACTCTGCATAGCAGCATGGAGAGGCAGGCACTCCACTCGCACAGGCAACAACATCCTCTCAGGAACTTCAAGTCTCATCCACATAGCCATATCTCAACCTGACATTCCCTTATTTCTCTTGTAATGTGATTAAAATTTTGTGACTCTGAGAAAAACAGACATCAAGGAAGAAAGAAAACTTTACTTAATCAAGTTTACATTTGTGATTCACAGAGTCCAAGATTTATAAAAACGTGTTTCTAAAGAAAGTCAATTACTTGCACAAATATGCTGGTGCTCTAAAATGTAGGGTTCTGCAGGGTCTCAGACATCCCCCTGTGGTAAATACTAAGGATTTGATGAAGATGCTTTAGCAAATATGGCCCAGGTGCACTAAGAAGCCTGTGTCATCTGGTAGTATCATAGCATTTGGAGAACAGCACTGCTGGCTTCATTGCATGCCATTGTCCTCCAATAGCTCCCAGCTCAATGGATTAGAAAGGACTGTAAACAAATAATGCAAGCAAGATGTGAGAGGCCCTGGTGTTTTTCATCCCACCCCCTGTCATCAGAGTGGAATAAAGCAAGAGCACCTTTTTTTCAGATTGCAGTAATTCCATTCCACTCTACTAGCTGCTTTGTGTCTGTCTAGGAGACATACTTGTAAAGTGCATCCTTTCTCATTCTTCAGTCTAACCTTGTGAGCATCAGTGGGCTCCTGTACATTAAACCACTAAGCTTTTTCTGAAATAAATTACTGCAAAAAAAAAAAAAATCAAGGGACTGTTACTACAATGATTGTGGCATCCTATAATCTGCCCTTCTCTTATCAAAGGAAAATGAATATAAATATGGCATGTTGCTATTTCCTGAGCACAAAGAAAGTAAATACCACCCCAACACATAAGTGTCCCCAAATAAGAACCTACCTTAATCCGATGAGCAAGGAGAGGGACAGAGATAAAGGAGAGCTTTTCTAATGCCAGACTTAATAGAAAAGAACTGCTTCCAAGGCATTCTTTCCAGTGTCCTTGATTATAAAGAGGCAGAAAGATAGTTAATAGGGCTGAGAATACAGAAGCGTATCAGGACTACAAGTGAATTTAACGATGATGTCATCCACTTATTTCTCTTTTTTTTTCACTTTAAATCGTTTATTTATTACTTTGTTACATCTCCATTGCCACCTCCTTCCTCTACCCCCCCTGTCCCTCCCTCCCACCCCCTAACCCTCTCTCTCTTCTCATGCCTACCCTGTGGGGTGTCTGCGTGTTTTAGTCCCCCTCAGTTCGTTAGTCGAATGAGGTCTAAGAGCTTCCTCTTGCACAGGAATTATACATGGCAGTTTCACTAGGGTAGAGTGTCCCACTGACAGGTAACCAAGTCCCTGTTCCTGCTCTTTTGGGTCTATTGATTGTAGGATGGTTATCCTACACTATAATGGCTAAAATACACTTACAAGTTAATATATGCCATGTGTATCTTTCTGAGTTTGAGTTAGCTCATTCATGATGATGAGCTTTTCAAGTTCCATCCATTTGGTTGCAAATTGCATGATTTCCTTGTTTCTGATAGCTGAGTAGTATTCCATTGTGTAAATGTAGCATAGTTTTTTTTTAATCCATTCTTCGGTTGAAGGACGTCTAGGTAGTTTCCAGTTTCTAGCTATTACAAATAAAGCTGCTATGAACATAGTTGAGAAGGTATCCTTGTGGATTGGTGAGGAATCTTTTGAATATATGCCTAGGAGTGGTATGGTTGGCTCTCGAGGTAGAATTATTCTAAGTTTTCTAAGATATTGCCAGACTGATTTCCATAGTGGTTGTACAAGTTTGCACTCCACCAGCAATGCAGCAGTGTTCCCCTTTCTCCACAACCTCGCCAGCATATGCTGTCTTTTGAATGCAGGGGTGGTTCAACATATGAAAATCCATTAACGTAATCCACCATATAAACAAGCTGAAAGAAAAAAAACCACATGATCATCTCATGAAATGCAAAAAAAAAAAAAAACATTTGACAAAATCCAACACCCCTTCATGCTATAAATAATGAAGGCTATATACAGCAAACCAGTAGCCAACATCAAATTAAATGGAGAAAAAATTAGCATTTCCCCTAAATTCAGGGACAAGGCAAGGATGCCTACTCTACCCATACCTCTTCAACATAGTACTTAAAGTTCTATTCAGAACAGTAAGACAACTAAAGGAGATCAGGGGGATACAAATTAGAAAAGGAGAAGTTAAATTATCCCTATTCACATAGGGTATGATAGTATACATAAGTGTCCCCAAAAATTCCACCACAGAACTCCTACAGCTGATAGACTCTTTCAGCAAGGTGAATGGATTAAAATAAATAGATAAATAAAAATCGGAAGTCCTTCTTTACACAAAAGATAAATGGGCCGAAAAAGATATTAGGGAAACAACACCCTTCACAATAGCCACAAATAATATAAAATACCTGGGGTTAACTCTAACTAAACAAGTGAAAGACATATATGACAAGAACTTCAAGTCCTTGAAGAAAGAAATTGAAGAGGATATCAGAAGATGGAAATATTGCCCATGTTCGTGGATAGATAGGATCAACATAATAAAAATGGCCATCCTACCAAAAGTAATATACCGATTCAATGCAATTCCCATCAAAATACCAACACAATTCTTTATAGACCTCAAAAGAATAACTCTCCACATCATATGGAAAAACAAAAAAAACGCAAAATAGCTAAATCAATCCTGTACAATAAAACATCTAGAGGTGTCACCATCCCTGATTTCAAGCTATACTACAGAGCAATAGTAATAAAAACAGCTTGGTACTGGTATAGAAACAGACAAGTTGATCAATGGAATCAAATTGAAGACCCAGAAATGAACCCACACACCTATGGTCACTTAATTTTTGACAAACAAGCCAAAACCATACAATGGAAAAAGGAAAACAACTTCAACAAATGGTGCTGGTCTAACTGTCAACTTGTAAAAGAATGCAAATAGACTCATATTTATCAGCTTGCACAAAACTTAAGTCCAAGTGGATCAAAGACCTTAACATAAAACCAGACACACTAAATCTAATAGAAGAGAAAGTGGGGGAAAGCCTGGAACTTATTAGCATAAGTGACAAGTTCCTGAACAGAATACCAATAGCTCAGACCTTAAGACCAACAATCAATAAATGGGACCTCACGAAACTGAAAGCTTCTGTAAGGCAACGGACATTGTCATCAAAACAAAATGGCAGCCTATAGATTAGGTAAAGATCTTCACCAACCCCACACCTGACAGAGGGCTAATATCCAAAATCTATGAAGAACTCAAGAATTTAAACACTAGCAAACCAAGTAACCCAATCAAAAAATGGGGAACAGATCTAAACATAAAATTCACAAAAGAGGAATCTAAAATGGCTGAGAGACACTTGAAGAAATGCTCAATAATCTTAATGGTTAGAGAAGTGCAACTCAAGAGGACTCTGAGATTCCCACTCACTCCTGTCAGAATGACTAAGGTCATCCACTTATTTCAAGAGGCTCAAGAAGATTAGGCACTCACCTCAGATAATAGGGAAGCCAGGAACAGCAGTCAAAAGGAAACCCCCCACCTGGAAGTCGCACCTTCATTATTTAAACTCTGTCATTAAGTTGACGAGGGTGTGAACTCTAGGGTTCAACTTTTAGCAAGTGAAACAGGCTTTTGTTTCAGAACTCTAATCTACTGTGTTTAGCATTGCTTTTATTGGGGAAAACACTTCTTTTTTTTTTTTTTTTGGTTTTTCGAGACAGGGTTTCTCTGTTTAACAGCTCTGGCTGTCCTGGACTCGCTTTGTAGACCAGGCTGGCCTCGAACTCGCAAAGATCCACCTGCCTCTGCCTCCCAAGTGCTGGGATTAAAGGCGTGCACCACCACCGCCCGGCTGGAAAACACTTCTTAATGTTCAAGGAAACTTGCCATCAAATAAAACCTTCCTAACACCCCAGTGTTGGTTCCATTCTTATGTAGTGATACAGATTTTCCTTAGCTCCTTCTAATTAATGGCCTCCTTTTTTCTGTCTCTCTTATTTGGAAGTGTCTATCTTGTCAGGTTTTTGATTGCTTTTTCTCAGTAATTAGCCGCAAATGTAAATATTGGATGATTAATAAATAGTGTTAGTGTAAATTTGACTTTGCATAAGAACTTTCCTGAAGGAGAAAAACATCAGAAAGTATGACTGTCAAAGCACCCCATTTTACAACATTCTCCAGTTTCAGATTTTCTCCCTGAAACCCAGCAGACACTGAGCCTCCCGAGAATGACATGAGGCTTGACACTTTTCTCCTAGAAACAAAGGTGTTTAAGGTTCTCACACACATGATGGTTCATCCCACTGAAAGTGCTAAAGAATCTAACTGTTAGAGTGGCACAGCTTGAAACACATCATAAACTAAAACCATCAACATCCCCTCTGCTGCCTGCACTGGCTCTTCACTATCCTAATGGCCACAGCTTTAGATATCCAGCAATGTGTTTAGCAGTCTAATGGAAAATAACAAAATGAAAAATGAGAAAAATTGTAAGTCACCTTGCAAAGTCCCTTTTCTGAACTTGGAATGAAAATGAATAAAAATGATCACAGTATAACCTGTTGAGTACATTCTATTTTAATCTGACTTCAAGAAAGGATTGTTTTTACTCTTGAAACTTCAAATGCTTTAGGTCCATTTGCCTGGGAGAGGTAAGACAGAAATATTCCTCTTATATTTACTGTCAGTATTATAATGACCATTTTATTGTGACCATTATCTGAGGCCAGTTTCAGTTTTCATTGCTGTGGAGTTTACCATCCAAATATTTTATAAGTAAGAAATGTGAACTAGGAAGATGGACTGAAACCTCTAAAACTGGAAATTATCATATTTAATGCCTCTATCAATAAAGTCACTTGCTGCTTTCCGCATTTGCTTGAAAGCTTAGGGAGGCGCATAGAAAGCAAGAAGTAGATAACCCAAGAGCAAGAGTAATAGCAAAAGAAGGCACAGTGTAGGGCACAAGTCAGAAACAATGCTTGGAACTGAGACAGAGCAGTGAAAGGAGTGAGGCCTGTGGGGGTGGGGTGGGGTGTGGAGAGAGACCACAGAAGTCAGGGAATCCAGGTTGAAAAGAAGGAAAACCTGATGTAACTTCTGAGGATGATTAAGCATAGCAAAAAAAAAAGGAGAGAGAGAGAAATGTTAGACATTTGAGTCAGTCTGAGACTTTTGGGTTTTGAGGTCCTCTAGAAATAACTTCCAGATGAGGGCAGGATCAAGGGGCTCCTGGAAGGGACAAGTAAAATGATAAGCCAGTCATGGTGTCATGAAGTTGTGTGTTAGGTCATTACTGTCAGAGCTAAGTCTATGGGGACTTTCACACTGCTATATACCCTGGGAGCTATGACTAATTACTCTTTTTTCCAGACTACCTGTGAGGATGTTTATATCATAAACAGTCTTGAAAGACAGAGATAGTGCCTTCCCCTATGCTAAGGGCAAGCAAGCTCTACTTCCATTATAAACCTTTCAGCTATCTTTAGCTCTGTGCTGCCCATGGAGAACTCAAACTATTTCCTGTTCACTTGGCCCTTCCCCACTATGGAAACGTGAGAATGCTATGTAGTAATACTCTGGCTAATGCTGTTTCTGTAGTAAACATCTCAGTGCCTGTGATTCAGGAGTCTAATACCTTCAACAGCAGCCATGCAACTATTTAGTTCAGGACCATATACATACATATGTATGTATATGTATATATGCATATATTCACTGTGACAGGTAGTAAATAGGTTCCTGTTGGCTTCCTAAGTAAGTTAATCCTTTCAATGGGCAGTAAGTACTCTCAGTCACTATCTTAAAAAGATGGCCCATAACAAGGGAACTTGGTACTTTGAGACCCAATCAAAGTGTCTCACAAAATCTCCAGTCCTCTATGCTGTGCCATCTTGGTTTCTGATGAATTATTTATATATATGTGTGTGCGTGTGTGTGTGTGCATATATGTTTACAAACTATTTTATATATCTATAAATGTTATATAATTATATATAAAATATAAATAATATAATACATTATATATTATTGAGACTTTATATTCTTGTCAGTTTAGACAGTGAGAATGGAATGCTAAAAAAAACACATGGAATTTGGAAGAGAAAGGAAGAGAACATTTAAGACAATCTAAAGTGAGACTGTGAGAATTTGTTCAAAGTATTTTGATATAATGGTATGATGTGACGATAACAGTCTTCTGATGCAGAATTAAATGAAGAGAAAAATTGGGAAGATGGTTGCATCATTACTGCTCAGAAAGAGCTTTGGAGAAACTGTCTAAATAATGCCCTGGTTGTTGGAAGCTCTCCCTCTAGAGGAATGACTTCTGGCTAATCAATAGCCCCTTTGTACTCACTGTGACAGGTAGTAACAGGTTCCTGTTCGCTTCCTAAGTAAGTTAATCTTTTCAATGGGCAGTAAGTACTCTTAAAAAGATGGCCCATAACAAGGGAACTTGGTACTTTGAGGCCCAATCAAAGTGTCTCACAAACTCTCTAGTCCTCTGTGCTATGCCATCTTGGCTTCTGATGAATTTTCATGCATATAATACTTCTCACTTATTAATTAGTGGCTAGGAACAAATTCTGTCATCTTGTCCATGTAGTCTTTTGCTAAAGCATCCCTCAACAGAACTTCAAGCAGTTGCATCTAAATCATGCCTCCATCAAATCCCAAACCAAGTTAGTTTTTATTACTTCTTCTGAGAGTTCTACATTCAGGTCTGTAACCCATTTTTTAATGTATCATTTGTTTGTTTTGGTTTTTTGTTTCTGATTCTTTGGCTTTGGCTTGGATTCTTTTTATATTCTGAATATTAATCCTCTTTCAGGTGTAGAGCAGGCAATGATTCTCTCCCACTCTGTAGGTTTCTTTTTTTCTCAATTGATTGTTTCCTTAGCTGTATAGAAAAATTTTAGTTTTTCTAAAACTAAGGATTTGGGAAAACCAGAACCCACATTTTCTGTTGGTAGTATGGAAAACTAATGCAGCCACTATGGAAACTAGGGTGGAAGATTCTCAAAAAGGCTAAAAATAAATCTACTATATGATTCAGCTATACTACTCCTTGTAGTATACCCAAAGAATTCAACATTGTCTTACATTATAGATACCTGCTCAACTCTGTTCATTGCTGCTCTGGTCACAATAGCTAGGAAGTGGAAACAGTGGAACCATCCTTCAACTAACAAATGGATAGTGAAAATGTGAAGCACATCACTATGGAATACTGTTCAGATAGAGGTATGCATAGATAGATAGATGATACATAGACAGAGATAGATAACAGATAGATAGATAGATAGGTAGATGATAGATAGATAGACAGATGATAGGATGATAGATAGACAGACAGAAAGATAATAGATGATATAGATGATAGATAGATAGAAAGATAGATAACAGATAGATTAGATGGATGATAGATGGATGGATAGATGGATGGATAGATAGATTAGATAGATATACATCTCCTGAACTTTGCAGATAAATGGATGGAACTAGACAAAAACATACTGAGTAAGGTAGCAAACTCAGAAATACAAATATCACGTGTTCTCTCTAACTGGAGATTCCAGCTTCAAATCCTACAAATCTTCAGATGTGAGTACATATTCTGGATGAACTGCAAAAACTAGGAAAGTAAAAGAGACCAGGTAGTGGGGATTGGGAAACAATAGAGTGAATAGCAGGATACACATGGCCTGATTGGAAAAATGGACAAAAGAAGGCTATTTAAGGAGAGGTTAAGAAGGTAATTACTGAAGAAGGAAGGAGAGTAAAATAGTAAAAGTATGTTTAAAAATCACAAGAAACCATACCACTAACTGTTTATCTTTACAAAGAACCTATACGTGTGTAATTCTGTGTCTAAATAAACACCTACAGTTTAAGTGAACTTTTCTCAGTTAGGATGGCAATGTTCCTTCTGAGAGTCAAAGACCACCTAACAGAAACCCCAATACCAGCCTCTTTTGAGTTGTTCAGGGTTGATCAAGAGATGAGATACTTAAAAATAAAATGTGAAGCTCTGGCCTCTTGATACCAACCATCTAAAACTGTCTAGGATAGTTAAGTAAAACAAACTCCTAGTCATGCAAACATGTCACTTTGTTAGCTACTATGACAGTCTATCACAGATATTCTCTAAACTACTCAGTAATCAAGTTGTTAAGAGACAAGCAACATTTGCTTATCTAAATACAAGAGATGGATAGGGCATCTTCAAAAACCCCAAGAGATCTGCAGAATATGGCATTCAAAGATGTTATCTTAAATTAAGATTTTCTTTTTTTTTGATATTGAGACATATCAGCTCCTGACAGCACCCCCTATTCTACTCCAAGTAGAAGATAAGCATCAAAGAATCTTCAGTGTGAGATGGTTGAATTAGTGGCAAGCCTATCTCTTGGCATGAAAAAACCCCTTGCTCCAACTGCAGACAGACTGCTGTCCAAAAAGGACGAAACTTGGTAGCAGGGAAGTCGACAGCCTAGCTCTGCCAATACAGGGTAGGTAAGTCCTTCATAATCCCTGCTCTACAACAAATGTCTGTCAGAGAAACAGGACCCAAAGGCTGAAGACTGATGCAGGAATGTATGGAGAGAAAATGGGAACTGTCCAGGTAGTCACTGGTATGTCATTTCTTAGTTTTGGAAGCTGCAGGCCCTGCACTTCCTATATAAGCAGATATATTTATCCCTCTCAGGTCTCTGAGGTGGTTGAAGAATAGACAGCTAGAGTCTCATAGTTAAATTTTGAGTTGTTTAGGAATCAAGAGGGTGTTATAGATCTAAGAAGATACTCTTAAAAGTGTGTTGCAAGTTAGTATGAATGTTGAGTCAGATATAGACCTTTAAACTCATGGAGATGGTTAGATAGTAGAATGTTAAAGTCAGGGGCCAAATATGTATAAACTGGACATTGGGAAGGTATACTGGGCCATTTAACTCTCATAAATGTGGCATATTTACATCTGTTGTTTTGTATAGTATTTACTGTTATAAGAGAAGGAACCATCTGTTGGTCTGAAAGGGGAAACTGCTGGGGGGAAGAGGGTGGAAGGGCGGGATAGGAAGGGGGAATAGGGAAGGGTTTGTGACTGAGATGTAACTTGAAGAAAAAAAAATAAAGTATTTAAAAAAAAAGAGATTTGAAAGACATACAGTATATTGATATTGCTTTGTTTTCCTTCCACAGGTGGAAGGTAAGAATTGATATTGCTGAAGACACCAACCATTTCAGAAACAGGGCCCACATGTTTCTGAGCTGGAACTGACCTGAAAGCCTCCCACACTGAAGATTAGCTGGCATAGTACCAGAAGGTACTGTGTAAGCTTCCAAAGGAAGGAGGCAAGCAACAGTCCTAACTAACTATGAACCACAATAGTGACCAACCTGGTATGATAACCCTAAAGGTGGAGTAGTCACATGAATACTTTAGCAGTAACCAACAGTACAGTACTTGGACTTAAGACCCACTCAACAAGAGGGACACCATGCCTGGTGCTGCAAACCTGGCTACCTACTTGGTACTAGTGAAGTCATGGATCCTAGAGGAGAATCTATAACTACACTTTCCTAAACCAGCATAATTCTTAACAACAATCTATAAGCATTTATTTTTATACCCACAGATAAGTGTAGTCCTCAGCCTTCATCAAAAACACTTCTCATTGCAACAGAGACCACAACAGAAAATCACAAAAATCAAAACAAAGAGTTGTGAACTCCAGTACCAATGGATACATCTGTAAAACACTTCTGCATTCAATGCTCAGGGAACATTGTGAAACCAAGGGTGGAAATATTATACAAGTCAGAGGATCAGGGGTTTTTCTGTGAGATTCTGTCTCTTTGTAATGTTAGATGCTATACCAACATGACTACATAACCATGAGCTGAACAAGGACCACAATATACATGCCAAAGTAGATGAGGGAAAGTCTAGGAAGCCTCAACCCTACACAAAGACTTCAAGCAACTAAGGAGTTTTGCAAGTGGGAGAAAGAGTACTCTTTAGGGAAGAATACACCAATTGGTTATCCAATACCAAATGGTCAGCCTTGAAGACATTTTTAGAAGTAACATTCAGAGTAAGCTGGTTATATTTTAGAAATATGTATGTATATACATATACAAAACGAATGTAACAACAATTAATGAAAAAAAGAAGTCATGAATTTAAAAGAGAGTAAGGGTATATGGGAAGGTTTAGAGGGAGGAAAGGAAAGAGAGAAATGATACAATTATATTATAATCCCAAATATTAAAAAATCAGAGATATGAAAATATAGAAATAAATAAATGTATAATATTTTAAAAATTTTGAAATTATACAAAAAGAAAGATGAAATTATAAAATTTATAGTTAAATGGATGGAAATAGAATGCAAATTTAGAGGTAACCTAGACCTAGGAAGACAAAGGTTAAATGTTCTCTTTTTTTTAATGATTATTTATTACTTCATGTTACATCCCCATCACAGTCCCCTCCCAACCCTAACCTCCCATCCTCTTCCCCTTCTCCCAGAAATCATAATTCTTTTTTTTAATAATTAGGCCACAATTATAAAAATTATAAGGTATAGCATACATTCCCAATGTCCAGTCCATACGTATTTGGCAACTTATATTAATATTCTACTATCTGTCTATTTCAATGAGTTTAAATTATAAATTTAAATTATACTTAACTCAGTTTCCATCCTAACTTGCATTACCAACTTAAAAATATCTTCTTATACTTAGAACATTCCTTTAATACCTAAACCACTTAAAACTTTACTGTAAGACTATAACTATCTAGTCTTCAACCACATCAGAGACCTGAGAAGGATAAATATTTCTGATTATACAGGAATTGCACAGCCAGTAGCTTCCAAAACTAAGAAATGACAGACCATTGGCTTCCTGGACAGTCCCCAATTTCTCTCCATACATTAGAGCATCTATCTTCAGTCACTTGGCCCAGTATCTCTGACAGATATTAATTGTAGAGCAGGAATTATGAAGGACTTGCCTACCCTGTCTTGGCAGAGCGAGGCTGTCGACTTATCTGCTTCCAAATTTTTGTCCTTTTCAGACAGCATTCTGTCCACAGTTGAAGCAAGGGATTTTTCTTGCCCAGTGACAGGCTTGCCATTAATGCAACTATCTCCAATGGGGATTTTTCAATGATCATCCTTTACTTGGAGTAGAATAGAGGGTGCTGTCAGGAGCTGACATGTCTCAATATCAAAAAATCTTAAGAAATCCTCTTTGAATGCCAAATTCTACAGATCTCTTGAGGTTTTTGCAGGCCACCTCTCTATCTCCGTATATTTGGATAAGAAAATGTTGCTTGTCTCTTAGCAACTTGATTTCCAGTTAACTTAGAAAACATCTGTGATAAACTATGCTAGTACCTAACCAAATGACATGATTGACTGACTATTATTTTGCATCACTTAATTATCCTAAACAATTTGTTACAGTTGCTATCAATGGGCCAAAACTTCACATTGCATTTTTAAGCGTTACCTAAGTACAATACCTTAAAAAGGGTTATCTTAATTTTTTTGTCAATATACAAAGATCAATACCAAAGTAACCAAATATAATCTTAATTTTGTATCAATATACAAAGATATGAGAGCATATTCAATAATCTGTCCCTTTTTCTTCATCATTCCTATATTATGTCTATATACCACTTTTTAAAAGTCTTTTCCCCCCTACATTAGAGAGAAGGAAAAGTAGAGAAAAGAAAAAGAGAGAAATCCCTGGGTCTAACCTCCAAAACC
>CAJQZJ010032137.1:1343619-1397930 GCA_907164525.1 Lophiomys imhausi | reverse complement strand
TAGATATGAGTATATAACTTCAGACAACTGAAGAAATGGTGAAAATAAAAGAGATTATAGGGAGAGATCAAGAAAGACCTCTGGTGAGAATGATAGTGGAACACAGTTTGCTATGAAGAGGGACCTAGGAAAAATGGGGAGGGGACTTTAACTGGGGAGGAGAGGGGGGAAGGAAATACAGAGGAAGAGGGAAATTGAACAGATAAATAACACAAGATGTTTGAGAAAACCATTGGAAACATATAGTTTAATGTTTAGTTAAAAATTCATATGATATGGCATCTATTCACTTATAATTGGATTTTAGCCATGTAGTATAGGATAACTATCTTACAACCAACACACCAAAAGGAACAGGAGTATAGATCTTGTGACCTGTTAGTGGGACACTTTGCCCTAATAGAGTTGCCATATAGTCCCCCAGTACAAGAGGCAGCTCTTAACACTCATATGACTGTTGAACTGAGAGGGGCTGATATGTAAGGGCAACCCACTCCAGAGGAGTAGGAAAGGTGGGAAAGGGGGCAGAGGGTGGGAGGGTGGGACCAGGAGGGGTGGAGAGAGGGGACTGTGATGGATGTAACTTGAAGTAATAAATAAACAAACAAACAAATCATATTATATACATATACATGTATATGTATATATAAACATACATATATAAGCATATATTTTTAAATGAAGTTGTATTATTTGGGATGATAATTGTTGCCCCCAAGAGCCATATAACAAAATATATAGATATATCAAAAGTCCCAGTGCCAGGCATAGGAAGCCCCCCCACATCAAGTTTTTGGACAGAGGAGTCTAAGAGACTCCTAAAACAACATAGGCTATTGTTGTTGTCCTTGATTTCTTCCCAAAAGTTGGAGATAAGACCACATTGCTGAAAACGTTACCCATTTTAGAAATATGATATGGAGGAATACATCTGCTACTGACCTCATGACTAACTCTCATATTCTTCTGGGAGGTACTATACAAGTTGCCAAGGGAAAAAACAATGGTCAATAATCCTTTCTATCTATAAGGTTTATGAATCACAGTGACAACCAGCATGGCAAGATCATCTAACTGGACTTTGGCCTACCAAATAAGAGTGAATTCATTCCTGGCTCTGTAAACCTACCCTAGAGGAGAATATACTACTGCCAATTTCCTAAAACAACTATAATTGCTAACTGCATTACAAATACTTATCCTTATATGCAGATAAGTGTAGCTCTTTCTCATAATAAAAGAAGCTTCTTTTTGTATCAGATGGAGATCATTACAAAAAGCAAAGCTAGTCAAAATATAGATAAAAACTGAGCATGGGGTACCCAGCCTCAACTGATACACCTTCAATGCAACTCCTACATATAAATCTCAGGAAATGATATGGAAAAGAAGTTGGGAAGATTCTAAGAGCCAGAAGACCAAGATGGCAGCTGTGCAATAGTATCCTCCTGCACCCATGAAATCTCAACAATATAGTCACCTAAACAAGACCTGCATGCCAGTTGACATAAATAACACAGATGGGAAAAATTTCACAATCCTTAAATGAAGAGCTATAGGAAATCAATGGCTGCTAAGAGAAAGGGAATCAATATTTTCTATGGAAAAATACCCTGAAAGGTTATCTAAGCCCAAAACAGATACACATATAAGCAACACTAAATAGTCTCAACAGGTTGTAGATATGTAATATATATAGTATGTACATATGCAACAGTAGTAATAAAAAGAGGAGGTTAAGAGGAAACAGGAGAAGTACAGGAAGATGTGGGGAGAGTGTGAGTAGAAATGATGTAAATGCAGTGTTCAAGTATGAAATTTTGAAAAGTATTAAAAAACTAAATTTAAAAAGGAGAAAGTCAGACAACAGAATCAATCAGTTCTCCTTTATATAAGACTTTTCATAAAGTGATTTTTTTATAGTCAGTCAGGTAGCCACATATAATAGTAGTCCTCTTTTTATCACTAAATATCACTCTATTATAACTACAACTCAGTTTAGCTTTTATGTGAAGAACACCAACATTTTATGCATTCATTCGGCTGTGATTGGCCCCTGCTAACCCCATGCTATGCAGTCATTTTGTGATCACACATTTTCATTTCTCTTGGGTGACCATCTACGCATGGTGCCAGGTCATAAGGTAGTTGTTTAATTAGTAATGGTACTCAGGTGATGAGGATGGCCACAAACTTGAGGCCAGTTTGGTCTACATAAGAGTTCCAGATCATCCAAGGATATATAATCAGATTCTGACACACAACAGAGAAATCATTAGACCTTTCTCCAAAGAGGTTGTACCATTTCTACATCAAAAAAGCATGAGAGTTGTTACTTAATTTCCTTATTGCTATTTTATATTTTTGACATTTTCCCCCCATTGGCTTTTTTAATGTTTATTTATTACTTCAAGTTACAGCTCCTTCACAGTACCCTCCCTCCAACCCTCCCTGTTCCACTCTCCCATCCTCTCTGCCTTCTCCCACCTATCCTACTCCCCCAGTGTGCAGTGCCCCTACATATCAGCCCCCCTCAGTTCAGCAGTCATATGAGGGCAAAGAGCTTCCTCTTACACAGGGGGGCCTATATGGCAACTCCACTAGGGCAAAGTGTCCCACTAACAGGTAACACAGTCTTTGTTACTGTTCCTTTCAGTTTGTTGGTTATAAGATAGTTATCCTGTACTATACAGCTAAAATCCAGTTATAAGTGAATAGAGCCATGTGCATCTTTCTAGATCTAAGTTAGCTCACTCAGGATAAGCTTGTCTAGTTCCATCCACTTGGCAGCAAATTGCATGATTTCCTTGTTTCTGATGGCAGAGTAGTATTCCATTGTGTAAATGAACCACAGTTTTTGTTTTTTTTTTTTTAATGTATTCATCAGTTGAGGGACATCTGGGTTGTTTCCAGTTTCTAGCTATTATAAATAAAGCTGTTACAAACGTAGTTGAGGAGATGTCCTTTTTAGTCATAGTCTTTCTAGTTATTCTGTAGTCGACTCTTTCACATTTTTGCATATGTTTTGACACTTGATTTTACTCATCCATAACTAGAACCATTAATAAATGCAGATAATAAAAAAGAAACAGAAACTTAGGGGAAAAAAATTTGCTACACACATAGCCCTGACCCAAATACCACAGTCTCACATGACATTCAGAGGATCAGATGAGCATCAGAAGTCTGAGCAGAACATCCACATCCTGTTTCTGTGGCTAAATAAAGAAGGATTTTCCACCTACTGCAGACACCTGATCCTCAGTTTCCTGCTAAGATTATGGAAGGATGCACTTAAAACCATATTAAGCACTAACCACAGAATTACAATTGAGATATGTTATTTTCCTGAGATGCAACTTGATTCCCTTTGCTGTTACATAAATTTCACCTAACAAAATTACTTAAGCTTGTTTGTTTTTATACCTACTTGAAAAATGAGAAAATTATCTTAGGCACTATGTGCTTGGTGACATAGCCTTAGGTACATGTAATAATAACGAACATTTCTGTTAAAATAGAAAAAAATTATTTCCATGGGTCATTTCATTTAAACACACTGAAACCCCACAAATATATGAGGTAGGAATGTTATTATCTCTATTTTGTGAGGGTTTCAACAGTTGTTGTAACTAGCCTCAGCTTTTACTGCACATAGTCAGACTCCAAAGCCTATGAATATATTGCCCAACAAAACCCCACAAAGTTAAGGCTGGCTTTGCTCATTTTTATAATATAGGTCTATCTTTCTTTAGTGCCCCCCTCTTTTATTCTCCTTATTATATTTCAAAACTAAAACTGCTGAATTAAAAAGCAATGCTTGCTTCTTTAGAAGCAAATTAAGTGAGATAGGTTTCCCTCATGATTAAAAATCTTATATTTCTGGCAATGAGATTAAAGGTTGAGTCCCCTTGTGATCAGTGGTATCTGTTGTTGAAATTCTATACCTCAGACTGTAATCACTTTCACAAACCTTTAACTGCTTTTGTCCCCAATAAATCAACCAGAAAGCACAGAATGACAAAATATTGTCAACAGAAAAGTCAGAAAAACAAACGGTGTCTGTTGCTAAGGACAATGGCTTGGTTAGCTCTGGCTAGGAACAGCTGCATGGTTCTGTGTTCCTCCACAGACAAACTAATGACTGGAGGCCTTGTGGCTTCCCCTTCTGTAGCTGAGCTTTGAAGTGTTTCTCATGGAATTGGACCATCTTCCAACCCAGGCCCATCACCAGTGGACAAGAAGGCCATCTTCAGTTCAAGATAGTGTCTGCCTGTACAGCTCATGCAGGAGATTTTAAATTATATCCCGTGAAATTAATCATTGCAACAGCACCTAAGCAAGAGTGAAAATGAGGAGCAAAACATATATTTCACCTCAATACAAAGGAACCTAATCCTTTAAGGATAAATTGCTAGTTCATTGCTTGTTCCATAATCCATCAACAAGGTACAAAGTGGTTAAGCCCAGTCACGCACAAATGATCACAGAAAGAACCGTGCACAAAATAGGTCTTTGTATTAAAAGGCTGTTGGGAATGTCTCAGCTATCTTCATGCTCTTCAAAGAGGAAAACGGTCCCAGGATACATCAATCAATAGTGTGAACGAAAGAAAGAAGTTGAAATAACCATTTATAAATAAATGAATCTAACTGACTGCAGATGAGAAAATTACTTATTCCATGTTCCAAGGTCTTTACATAAGAATGTGCAATCAGGTGTGTGGGCACTGACATGAAAAGATTCACAAACACTAGCTATAATATAAAGTAAGTTGTCATCCCAAGGCTAACCTCACTTTAGTTTATTAATGATATCTTTAATTCACAAGGCTAAAGTATGTGTCTGCATCAATGGAGTCAGGACTTCACAAGTAAAACACATGTAAGGAAGCATTGGCTATTCAGAGGAAAACTAATAAAATAGGAAAAGCATTGTAACTGCTAAGGAAATATATAGTTCTTGACTTGTCTTTTGAGGGGAAAAAACTCCACTATTTAAAGAACAGTGGAGTGCCCTTCACTAAGCTGAAATAATAGTTTGGAACATACTTATCAACAGTTGAAGCCAGGTTAATGCACAGGCTGCCAACCATCAGGAGTTCCAGGTGGCACCCCATATAGCATCTTCATTCAATGGCTCAGTGGACTTACACTCTGGCTCAACTCACCTAAATGATCAATCATTCAAAATGATTCTTTGGTCATACATAAAACTGCCAGGATGTTCCCCACAGAAGCTCCTGCCACCACTTAGGGCAATGTTGTCCATAATTCAAATCATATCAAATAAATGAAAACATGATGTATTAAAATGCTAATCTTTTATGTCTCTGTTTCCTTGTCTACACATGTAGATAAATAAAAATATCAACTCTGTTGGCTAACTGCCAAAAAGAAAATGAGATTATCATAAAGAAGAACATGGGCTGGAACATGGCATATAATCAGAAAGTATTGAGTTATTATTAGTTTAGCATTGATATTATTTGAGAAAGGAAACTGGTAGAGCTTTCATATGCAAACAAAATAATTCAGAAAGGCATGAAGTTCTTAAAGAGGCATATGATTTATGGAAAAATGTTACTGGGATCATTTTTTGTCCTTCAAGATAGAAAAGAAACCTTAAATTTATTTTCTCCCTTATATTATAATGTTCATCATTTAACATAGAAAGAATCACCCAGGGAGTTTGCCACAATTCAGGTTCGGATTTAGTGAGTGGTATGTTTTGGATCTTGATGTTTCCTAAAGACATGTGTTGAAGTATCCCTAGTGAATGGTGTCACTGGGAGATAATGGAGCATTTTAGAGTTGGGTGTTGGTTTTTGAAGAATGTCCTTTTTATATTGGGACTTTGGCCTCTCCATTTTCTCACTCCATGCTTCTGTCTTAGTTAAGGTTATTATTGCTATGATGAAACACCATAAACAAATAAAGTTGGGGGGAAGTATTTATTTGGCTTATATTTCCGTGACAATGCTTATCACTGAAGGAAGTCAAGACAGGAACTGAAACATGGCAGGAACCTGAAGCCAGGAGCTGATTCGGAGACCATGGTGGGGGAAGAGAGTTGCTGCTTACTGCCTCACTCCTTGTGGCTTGCTTGGCATGCTATATTTTAGAATTCGGGAGCACCAACCCATGGATGGTATCAATTAGCTGGAACCTCCCCCATAAATCACTAATTAAGAAAATGACCTACAGGCTTGCCTATAGCTTGGTCTTATAGAGGTATTTTCTTAATTGAGGTTCCTTCATCTCTGATTGTCTTGTGTCAAGCTGATTTAGCTTGGATCAACTTGACATAAAACTGGGAAGCATAGCTGCCTAGTCAGCCACAGTGTGGTGAACAAGCCTCTTCCACCAATGCTACTGTCATGATGTACAAGTCTGCTTCAGGACCAAAGCAACAGCCAAACAACTATGGGCTGAGACATCTGAAAGTGTAAGTCCATCAACCTTTTCTCCTTCTAAGCTGATTATCTCAGGTGTTTCATGACAATGCCAGACAGCTGACCAACCCAGCAGATCTAGATGGATCCTGAGAGTCTTCTTTTCTAATGAGTCCCCTGGTGTACTGGGATCAGACTTGGAGTGCAAGCTCTGTTTAAAAAAAAAAAAGTTCTTTTCCCTCGCTTTTGTACTCCATCAAATGTCTAGTAAGGGATGAGATTTGAATTCATGGTATCAGTTTCTATGTCTTCCAGAAACATCTGAGTGGTTCAATACTCCATTGTTCCTTGTACAGCCTTTCTAATTCTATAAGTAGATATTATCATTTAAAAACACTCAAAAGTGTCCTTCTCTTGCTACATCAAAATTATTACCTAAAGTTTCTAAGTTCACCTCTTAAGAAACTGTTTTCCAAGATGATAATAATCTATGAACTAATAATTACTGAAATTAGTTTCAAAAATAATTGATGATGTAAAAAGGACCAGCTAACTAACTCTTTTAGGGCAAGAAATTTGTTTCTTGTTAAATACCAAAACTATTACCCAATCCCCTCACATACTACTCTGAACCAGAATACACATAATAATTAACCTATGGGATTTGTTCTGGCTCATTTCATTAAATAATAGTATATAAGTGTATTCAACATGGCAATGCACAGTATACGTATTGGCATAGGTTATTGATGATGATCCTAATGTGAAAATATAAACGGGCAACCTACTAGGTGATGCTGTGTTCAGTAGCGAAGAGGACGAGCTCTGGAGTTGACTGTGCTATCCATCATGACCACCATGTACCGTGTAACTGGAGGACAGTAATAGTACCTATTAGGGTGTTTGCGTTCAACCCATTAATTATTTAATATATATATATATAAGGTACACAGCCCTTCATCTGATAAGTGTAGGTGATAAATTTTCACATTATTAAGAAGTAATATTTCTTTAAATTGTGACAATATTCTAGGAAATGCCATGTATTTTGAAACACTCTTTTTTTATTAAAAAATTTATTTATTTGTTGCTTCAGGTTACATCTCCATCATATTGTCCTCTTTCCCCCCTTCTCAGCCCCACCCTCCCATCCTCTACCCCCTAACCCTTCCATCTTGCTCCTCTGGAGTGGAGTGTCCCTACATAACAGCCCCTCACCCCAGTTCAGAAGTCGTATGAGGGCCAAGAGCCTCTTCATACACTGGGGGCCGACAAGGCAGCACCACCAGTGAAAAGTGTCTCATTGCTGGGGGGGGGGACTAAAAAGCAGACCAACAAACAAACAAACAAAAACAACAAAAAAAGTCTATGTTCATGTTCCTTTTGGTTTGTTGGTTGTAGTACAGATACCCTGTACTATATAGCTAAAATCCTACTATAAGTGAAACATTCTTAAGATAACATAAACCCACTGGCTTGTGTTTTCTCTCTCATTCATCACAACTCTATCATTTTGTATTTTAGAACCATTTACCTTTTTTCCAGTGTCTTTCTGGAGCCCAATTTCCTATATTTTCCCTTGGCTTCTATATTTTTCAGTTAAGATACTTTGATACTAAAGCCAGAGCTCACAGAACATCAACGTAACAATCGGTTTCATTAAGTAGAAGTGGAAGGATTACTCGGTACTTAATACCTAATAATGCTGGTTACACACCTAGGCTTTTGTTGAGTTTGTGTGAAAACATTTGAGGGCTTGATGAAGCATAAAAAGTCATTTTACAAGTGCAACAAAAGGTCTTCAAAGGATTAGATGTGTAGAGTCTCAACAGAATGGAGCTCAAAGAAGACACTTCAAGATACTGAAGTGTTAGTGCTCATTAGTCTCTTTCTAAGGGCCATAACACTCATGGCCCTTCAATGCTGTTATAATCAAGATGTCCATTTCAAGACAGAATGTTT
The DNA here is from genome assembly GCA_907164525.1 of Lophiomys imhausi. Classification (NCBI taxonomy): domain Eukaryota; kingdom Metazoa; phylum Chordata; class Mammalia; order Rodentia; family Muridae; genus Lophiomys; species Lophiomys imhausi. Next base: position 1,389,574 of record CAJQZJ010032137.1, on the reverse strand, counting down.
GAAAGTTATAGAAAATACAACATTGACAGAACAATTCTCACTTCTCCAAATATAAGAGACTGTACTACTATGCATTAGTACATAACTACATGAAGTTATGGGAGACATTATCAGTAGAAGGTTGAGTTGAATAATTTATGTTAGCACAAGAATTCCTCCCACTAAGAATTTCTCAAACTCCTTCAGGTTTTAGTCCTCCACTGTCACCACTACAAAATGCACCAACATGACAGACTGAGTAGAGTACTCTAAGATACTAGTAGCCATAACATCTGAGCTAATCTTTTCATGTGCATTCATTATACTTTGGTGTCTAGTATTTACACATGTACTCACATACTGTCCTCAGGGATAGAAACATTGCCTCACATCTGGAACTAACAGGGTTAATTATTAATGTCTCAAATTGTCAACACCAAAAGAACAATAACATCAGAATATGGGTAAGTAAAGAATAAATAAGAAAAAATGAAAGTATGGAAGTAAAGTTTTCTCCTTAGTTTTCCTTAAAAAATAAGTAAGAAAATAAAATCTTGTCGGGGGGGGGAACGCAAAATCCATCTGGAAAGTGGAAGGATGAAACTAACTGAACAGCATTTGGCTTCAGAGCCCCTTGCATTTAAGAGATGAACCAAGACTGATACTTATGAGATGACTGTTCAGTTTTTGTTCCTTTCTTATCAGTTCTCCACTTTACTCAAGTGTTGTCAGCTTCCTTATGTTGACACCCACAATATTATTCTAAGGAGACAGTTTTCTCATATCTCACATTTCGTTTTGTGTGGTTTGCAGGGATCATTGCCTGGCTCTATGGACATTCAACCAAGGTGAAATAAATGAATGAATTCTACTTCTTCTGTGCTTGGAGAAAATTCGGGATGATTTATAAATTTAGCACAGAGTACAGTAAGAACATAGAGTTCAGAGAGTATTCTTATTACCTCTTGGTACTATCATCTTGGGATGGCTTTAGGGCACACGGGTGCAGGATTTTTTACTGACAGCAGGTTCTGCAGCCAGTACCTGTTTTTCCTCCTTTGTTAAATGTTTTGTAGCATATGGACTCTAGGATCATGCAGCAGTTTGGCTTCTGGCTATATCTCTCACTATGTGAGCTGAAGAAAATAACTACCCTTTCTAAGTTGCAATTTCCTTGTTATGACACATAAAATAATGAAGTAATAATAATTCCTGTCTGACAGGACCATTGTGAGAAATAAACAAAATAATACTGACAGAGCCATTAATACATATACAAGCAAACTGTTAAGTAAACACAGTCTCTAAATAATACTAGTCCTCCAGTGGGGTGACTAAAAAGACTGAAAACATTTAAGAAGGGCCTTGCTATTCAGAAATAGAGAAAGATACCATTTTATGAGATTCTTCAAAAGTAGAGATTTATTTCAACTAATACCATTGATCAATATATATAACCAAATATCAAATAATAGGATATATGAATTCAATTGCTTCCTGGAATAGCTGCATTAAAAAAAAACTTACAGGCAAAATTTTCTCGCATATAAAATAATGCATAGAATTGTTTCAGACATGTGACAATCAACACAGTTGTTTCCTTGTTTCATAAAATCTGTGCCTACATGGCCATTAACTGAGCTCACTTCTGGATTCTCTACATTTGTCTAGGAAGTTCTTACCTGGAGTTTCCTTATTGTGTTACATGCTAAATAATGATCAGCACTTAATTTAAGTTCATGCACCAGCTTTTCCATTGCTTATATTTCAGTATTACATCCTGTGTTTTATAATCAAGCCAATAAAGCTATGTCACAGAGAAACACATTCTGCTATAGTTAGCTGTAAAAAGATAGTGCTCTTTTTGGCAATGTCCACTAATGTTTTAAGTTAAAGCCTGAATGCATTATTTCAACTTCCCTGTTACTCCTTTATAATTCCTGGCAACTACTCTTGTGTGTGGACTCCTCCCTCCTCCATCAGCTCCAGTGGTATTTACAATGAGACTGTTATCTCCACTGATATTTACAAACATATACATTTACTAAGTACTGGTCAAAGTTTTGTGTCCTTGTCTCAATTATTATGGAGAGTTATATATATATATATATTTTAATTATGTTACATTAAGGTAATATACTACCAAAAGTCTGACTTTAGATAATCAATAATTAAGGAAATACTTACTCACCCATGACACTGAAGGAATAATACTAAAATATAAATCTCTAGTGTGTAGAAGGAGGTTGCTACTATATGATGTTGATTTCTTTTTTCTCAGAGAAGCTCAACACCTACCACTTCTTACTTGGTTTGAGTGTATAAAATTAATATCCTCCATATAGCAATATGAGTATGCTTTTTGGAGTTAGGGTTTTATGTAATGAAATTATAATCTGTTTTAATTTACATAAACAAATGATAACAAAATGCCAAAGGAAAACAAAATTGAAATTAAACAAAATTATTATTAATAGTACTTATTAATATGAGACTAAAATTCTGTTAATAATTTTTGATTATTTCATTACTGGTTCTTATTATTTCTTATATTATGCATCATTCTTTATAAATATGACAAAGAGGCCCAGAGCCTGAAGGTGAGTCAGTCACACTCATCCTCTATAATTTTAGGAGGGAACAGAGAGCACAGGGTGGGAGATAGTAAGAAGACTATTTTTTAATTTATTTTTTTATTTTCATATATGTGTGTTATAATTACATCATTCCCTCCTCCTCCTTCCAATACCTCCTGCTCGCCCTACTTTCTGCCCCTCAAATTTATGGCTTCCTTCTCTTTATTTGTTAGTGTGTGTGTGGAGAGAATAAATCTATAAATACAACCTGCTGAGTCCATTTAATGTTGATTATGTGCACATGATTTCAGAACTGACCACTAGGTATTATGCAACCAATTAAGGGGGGTCTTATCCCTGGGGAAAACTAATTCTCCCTTTCTCTGCAGCCATTAATGACCTGCAGCCTTTCATCTAGGGTAGGTCATTGTGAATTTTCCCCATCTTCCTGGGCATGCCTACTTCTGTTCTCATTGCTCAAGTCTTGTTTAGGCAACAATATTGGTTTGTTCTTTTCTTTTTTATTAAAATAGGATAAAGACTCTCTCTTCAGAAAAAAAACACACCTGCACACATACACACAACAATATTTTGTGTAATTTTAAGAAGAGCTAAAAATAATTTATTTTCATTTGATGAATTCATATTGGTTGAAAGTGATACCATCAAGATTTACTATATATTCTAGTTGTTTATGCAAAAGACAAATGCTCATTAAATGAAAAAGAATCAAGTTACAGGCATGAAGTACATGAATAAAAATCTCATAAACAAGAGGGTTTCAGCAAAGTAAGTGACCAATGAACTAGAGCATCATGTTGCTTTTAAGGAATTGTATCTGCAGTATCTGCATCCTAAAGGCTTGTCCTTGAGCTACATGTCAAGAACTAGCTGTAATAAAAGAGATGATAATTTTTAACAAAGATGTTTTAATCTTTCCCAGGGGAAAAGATAACGATCAAGTCGGAAAGATTCTACTATGCACATGTTTTTAAATGATTAAACCAGCAATCTGCAAAAAGATCTTGTATGTCTAATGCTGTAGAAACTCACTCAAGGGATATACCAACATAACCATAAGTAATATTCATTTTGGTAGTGAGCAAACAAATGCCAAGGTCACAGATCAGTTTTGAAGATTGTAACTGTTGTCCCACTTTCCACACTGTCCCAGTGCCTTCAGAAAACATCCACTGTGGCTTGTACCAATGTGACTGTTAGCACTATAGACAATGTTTTAAAAGATCAGTAGGAACAGATGTGTGCTTGATCCTTTTTACCTTCCATGACTAAATTCACACTCTTTCCAGTTCTCTGGGTTATTTCCCATTAGTTTAATTTACCTGAAGATGATTAAACTAATCCAGGTTGAAAGAAGGTGATCTAATTGTGAGTCATGGAGGCTCATTCTCACAAAGAAAAAAAAAAAAAAGAAAAACCTCTGAAAATGAGTGAGCATTTAGATAACTTTAAAGTAATCATGCATGGTGAGTTGACTACCCAATTAATGGTCATTAATAGTAAGGACATTATTCAAATATGCATATGCTAATACTCCTTTCACAACCTGTAACTCTGCTTAACCATTTCCATTGATTAATATTAGTCTATCAATGGGGTATTTAAATCCCAATAATTACCTTCAGAGGCAAGAGGAAAGTAAAGGGAAACATTTGTATTTACTACCAGAAACCCAAGAGCTATAGCCATCAGCTAAGTAAATAAGCTATCACGACTGAAAACAAGGATCAGCACAGGCAAACCGTGCTCTCAAATCTCAGTTGTAGTAAATTTTAGCCTAGAAAAGTTTAGAGTCACTATTCATCAGCTTTAAAACTAACACTACTTATCATGACTTCTACTTACATGCATGGATTCATTAACATCTAGATCTCAGTGTCTTCAGCAACTTGTGCAAATTTTCTTGGCTTTGACACTGTGCTGTTTCTATGCTACCAAAGCAGTGCTACTTACTCCTCATTTTTCAATGCTGTGTGTTTTCCTGTAACTTGCTGCCTGGCTTCCTTCAGTCCCTTCAAACTACTTCTGCTGATTCTCATGTAAAATAATTGTGTGGTTTTTTATCTTTTTTGCTTCATTTACTCACCCTAAACCAGTTTCTTTACACTTAGTCAAAGCCTCCATCAGTTTTGTGAGATCCAGTTAATCACTGATCACAATATAGCATGGTTTTTGCTTGTCACTTGTATTCTCAACCTAAAACTGTGGTGTGGAGGGCTTGTCTTGTTTTTCAAATATTGTCATAAGTTCTCATAATGAGAAAAAAAATATGAATGAACATTTCATGAGTCTTGTGCATCACTGGAAGGATGACGTCAACATGAGACTTGTGTGGAACCAATTTTGCTAGCCTAAAATAAAACTAGACATAGCAAACAAAATTGGCATGGGTATCAGATGTGTAGAACTAAATATATTGCTGAATAAATCAATTGACCCAAACAAAATACCAAGAGATAAATCTCTAGGATTGGTATTGATGTTCTCCCTGCCCCTGAGTATCAAAAGATATGTATAATGTCTTATTAGGGAGTAAGTAATTATATTTCAATGTCCAAGCCTTAGAGGGCAGCTACTATGTCAAGTGAAACAAATTAAGTTTAACAGGATTTATTCCTGAAAACAGCTCATCAATCAGGCAGCACTCAGAGCCAGAGATTCAGAGTACTCTCTAAGCAGTGTGAGCAGTGAGAGTGTAGAGCCTGACCATGGAGGCAAAGGTCAAAAATCACCTGACAAGCTAGGAATCTGCTTATTTCAGCACAAAATAATGAGACATGTGCCTTAAGTAGGCATGAGTTAGCATGCTGGCTATGATTGGCTGAAACTTACATATTTCTCATAGAATATACGAATTTGTTTACCTGCTAAGTATGGTCATGGTTTATACATAGATCTCAAAGTAGAGAGACAACCTCAAGCTAATGGCATCCTTTTTTCTTTGCTTGAATACAGCCAAGTATCATTTTTTGTTCACAATAAAGGTTTGAAAGCAAATACCCAAATCTTCCAGAATGATATGTTAGTTACGCTCAAGTGTATTCCAAGAATGAGGCAAAAGCAGAAGGCAACAGGATCTAAAAGGTACAGTAGGTTGTTAAATGCCCACAGTTCTGCCATAAAAGACGATAGGCTTCACTTTCCCTTTATTACTGCTTCAACAACACAAGAGCTTCTGGAATGCCAAAGTATTATTATAATAGGAGTGCTGGTGATCATTTAGGGATTTGACAACTTTTTTTCTTGGTATAAAAAATTGAACAGCCTGGATAGACAGAGGGCCAAGCTACAGTGAAAGCTGTATCCCTTCAGAACAGAAGAAGCCTAAATCTGGAAGTCCAATAAACAGTTGCTGGTTTAGGTATTTTGTAGAACCTCTGGTCCTCCCCTTTCTACTATTGGTCCTGTTTGGATACTCATGTTGTCCTATCATTCCCCACTCATCTGGCAGCCACACTTTCCTACAATTTTTTTCTCACAATATCTTCTGGGAACAAGAAGCATTCATCTCAAGGAGCCTCCTTTTTGCTGCTACTCTACTTACGTCCATCTACCTTTCCTTCATTATGATGCTATGGAAAGCTATGAAAGACAGAAAGAGGAGGTATGATGTGCTCCATGAGTAAACTTGGATGAGAAGCCGGAGGTCCTTCTTAGAAAAGAACTGAAGGACCAGACACATGGGGAAATTCAGGCTAGAGTTAACTTTGAAGAGAAATGGTCTGGCTGTATCAAGAAACAAGGCTGACTAAAATGCTACAGTCCTCACCATAGTGAACAATAGAAAGTGTCCCCACATCAAATAAAAACAAAACTAGAGTTCTGAAACTATAGAATTAAGCCAAGCAGTGAGGAATAAACTCAGATCCTGATGCTCTAGAGCTGTGAGCTGGGTCTTCATGTCTGAGAGGGAAACAAATGATCTGGAACTAGAGTCCATAGCAGTGGCTCAAGGGTCAACTAAGATACCCCAGCACAGAGACTCAGGTGTATAACCTCAATCTCCCAAAGCTGAGGCAGGAGGATTGCTCTGAGCTCAAAGGTTAGCCTGAGTACATGATGAATTCCAGTCCAACTGGAGCTGTGTGACAATATTCTGTCTCAGTAAACCATGGCAGGAGGAAAAAAGACCTCTGTAATCTCTCTATAAAAGGGCACTAAGGACATCTTTTGACGCCATCACCTTAGGGAATTACAGTTTCAGTGTTCTCTTCTATAATGGATTTTGGTGATTTTATCTAACATTTTCTTTTCAATATTATAAATTGCTCTACTTGTTCCTGTGCTCCAGTATCACCCTAGACACTCCTGCTTTGAAGTCAATGATCTCTACAGAACAGTGGGGCTTGGTTATTAGTCAGGGGCTATCTCAGCTTCTCCCAGTGCTTCAAAGTTGAACTATTACTTAGTCCCTTTTAGAATTTTACTCAGAAGTTACATTCTTCCTTAAGTTCCTGTTTCAGGATGTAGTGGTGCACGCCCATAATACCAGCATCTGGGAAGACTAGGCAAGGTGTTTCAAGAGAATTTGAGGCTTTTCTGGTCTATGTGGTGAATTTAATAAGGCTCTGTCTTTAAATAACAAAGAAAGAAAGAAAGAAAGAAAGAAAGAAAGGAAGGAAGGAAGGAAGGAAAGAAGGAAGAAAGAAAGAAAGAAATCTTCTCATGCCTACATTGGAATACATATCCATATTCAGTGCCATTAGTTTTCTCACAGTAGGTTACTTTTCCTATATATTCTTTATATTTATATGTTCATCTACTTTCCAGATCTTTCTGCTCTCTGGCCAACATTTTTAGCCATAGAACCTCTCTTTTTAGACAACACAAATTCTTTATTACTGTTGTGTGATTCTAAACATATTTCATCTTCTTCGGGAATTCATAACATACAGCAACTGCACCCTGCCAATCTGCTGCTGCAATCAACATGCTCGAAGAGTGATACTCCATTGTCTGATCTAGAAGGAGTGGTTCCACCATTGTATAAACATGTATGTCTATGAGTATCAAGATCTTCCTTTTATAAAAGTTAAATATGTTTAGAGAGACTGTGACCCACGTTGGTTTTAATCTTGCAGTCTTCCTGCCTCAGCTTCTTGAGTGCACCACCATGACTTAGTTTTGTTTCAAGGGTTCTTTAAGATGATATTAATTTTATTTTTAAAAATCCTCTTGCAGTAGCTTGCTCATGGGCTAACATTTTCCTTTACAGTAATTGATGGCTTTCTTCTGTTCCCCAGTTGTAGAAATAAAAACATAAGTTCTTTGTCTTTATCTATCTGTGTCCTTCTAGTATTTCTCCTTTCCTCTTAGCCTTCCACTCAGTATTATTTTTTCCCATTATTGTATTACTTCCTAAATATAATTAAATTGCATCATTCCCTCTTCCCTATCTTTTCTTCTCATGTCCAAACACCTCTCCCAAATTCATGGCCTCTTCTTCTTTAACCATTGATGTTACATACACATATAACCAAATATATAAATACAACCTGCTGAATCTTTTAATTGTTACCTAAATGTCTGTGTGTGTTTTTGAGGTTAGCCACTCAGTACTAGATAATCAAACAGGGGACTCGCCCCAGAGAAAATTAACTCTGTCCCTCTTAGCAGTAGTTAATTACCTGTAGATTTTCATATAAAGCTAGGGTCCATGAGATTTCCCCCATCTGCATTAGGTAGAAACTATTGCTGGACTTGTTTAGATTTTATTTAGGAAGCCATAAATGAGATCTCCTTGAGATCCCATGGAGAGTACCTCTCCTGTAATAGATAGAAGGCATAATCCTACATCAGACATTCTGATTCTCTGGCTCTTACAATGTTCACTCCCCCACACCTTCTTCTGAAATGTTCCATGAGCATTGGGTACATAATATATTGTAGATATCAATTTATGCTCAGCACGACACCATTAGTTTTTCTCTTCATTTTGACTTTTTATGAGTCATCTTCTGCAACAAAAAGAAGCTTCTGGGGATGCAGAGATGGTAAGAGCACATCTTGTTCTTGCAGAGGACTCAGGGTCAGTTACCAGGATCCACATGATGGATGGCTCATTGCCATCTGCAGCTGTAGTTCCAGGGCATCTGGTACCCTCTTCTGACTGCCAAAGGTATCAGGCATGCACATCATGCGCATACATTCATTCAGGCAAAAACTAATACATGTAAAATAAATCTTTAAGAAATTTCTTTGATGGAGGGTGAAAGCAGCACTTATATTTAGAGGTAAAGATAAGTACTTAGAACACTGTTAGGAACTACATTGGTTTATGAAATCCATTGGATAGCCATGTAGTTGGCTAGATTTATAGCACCAAGTATTATTTCCCTCCTGTTAAACAGGTAGTATATATCTACTTTGCATTATTATGTCCATAATACCTGACACAAATAACTTAAAGGAGGAAAGAGTTATTTTATTTTGTGGTTTTGGTTTGTTTGGTTGGTTGTTTGCCTTGATGCATTTGGATACAACATAATGGTTGCAGAAGCATGTAGCAGAGTGCAGCTTAGTTCTTGCCATTGGTTATGTGTGGTAGAGACTACTCATACCATGGCCTACTAAAAGGAGAAAATATGACAGAAATCTCAGACCCAGTATAACCTTTAAGGCCTCTTCCAAGTAATGTCACCTCCACCAGACAGTTCCCACCTCATAAAAGTTCTATAGCCTGTCAAAAACAACATCACCAGCTGGAGTACAAATACTCAAAACATGAGCCTGAAGAGAACATTTAGTGATCAATCCATAACAGCAGGAAGGATAAAATTAAATTGCAAAATAATAATACAGCTTAAAATTATTATGGGATGATAAATGTGTTCTTATATAACAAAACAAGTGTAGTGGACTGCTCAAATAACTATAACCCATTTCATGGCTTATCTGTATATCTCTCCTCTAGCAAATCATTTGAGGGGGAAAAAAGCTCTCCTTGGGGTGATGTTGTTGGATACCTGAAGAAGCATCAAGACTATTGCTACAGAGTGTATTTATATATTTAGGAATATGTATACACACATATGTATATATATATGTGTGTTTATACATATACATATATGCTACAAAAATTAATAAAAAAGAGCACATGAATTTGAAGGAGAGCAAAGACAAATATATTAGAAGGTTTGAAGGGAAGAAAGGAAAGGGGTAAATGATGTAATTATAATATCAAAAAAAAAAGAAAAGAAAAAAACCTTTTTAAAATACTATAATGTGGAGGATCCAAGATGGTGGCGGTCTGCGCGGACGTATTTTGATTTCGGGGTTAACAGTCACAAGGCGACAAATGTTGCAGGATGCTGTACAAAGGGCACAACCCCTTCTAAATCTCACCCAGCTACCCAGGGACCACAGAAGATCCCTGGGCAGGATGCTCCTTCCCACTCTCAGACACGCAAGGAAGCCGCTGGACCTGGGAATCAGGATCATCCATCCCCCAACAGGAGAGACTCCCAGTAAGTTCCAACTTAATGCCCAGCAAGCAGATTCAGAACCCACGCAGAGATAATCCCCACCCTGCTGGGCACTCCCAGGTCTCACACAGATGATCCAACTATCTGGCGAAAGGTTGCGACCCTTGGAAGTGAGCGCAGTCTGTGATGAAACTGACCAGTTTACAAGCCGTGGGAGCGGCAAGGCTATTGGAGCTGAACTGCAGATTTACCCGCTACAGGAACCAACCCCGGGCAAACTGCAAGTTATGTGAAACTGTCGTATATCGGACTTTTGTACTAGTACGGGCCCTTCTGGCGGGGAACCAGAGCTTACTTGTACACAGCTCTGCCACCTGGATTAGTTAGGTCTCCACCTGGGAGGCGGGGCTGAATGACTCATCTTATAGGGGTGGAGTAAGGCAATGCTACTCCTACATCAAAGTGCCCCCTTTGGACCCAGGTCCTGAAGAGAGCAAAAAAATTCCACATGGCCAGAGGCCCCAGACAAAAAACAAAACAAAACAAAACAAAAAAAAAACAGAGCGAAATATCTCCAACAAAAGAAAGCAACGCTGTAATGTATGGAGAGTAAATGGGAACTGTCCAGGCAGACACTGGCATGTCATTTCTTAGTTTTGGAAGCTGCAGGCCCTGTACTTCCTATAAAATCAGATATATTTATCCCTCTCAGGTCTCTGAGGTGGTTGAAGAACAGATAGCTAGAGTCTCATAATTAAATTTTGAGTTGTTTAGGAGTCAAGAGTGTGTTATAGATCTAAGAAGATACTTTAAAAATTGTGTTGCAAGTTAGTATGAATGTTGAGTCAGATATAGAACTTTAAACTCATGGAGATGGTTAGATAGTAGAATGTTAAAGTCAAGTACCAAATACATATGGACTGGACATTGGGAATGTACGCTAAGCCATATAACCCTCATAACTGTGGACTAATTACCTCTGTTGTTTTGTATTGTATTTATTATTATAAGAGAACGAGCCATTTGTTGGACTGAAAGGGAAAACTGTAGGGGGAAATAAGATATACCTTAAACTTAAAAGAAAAAAAAAGGGAAGAGGATGGGGGGTTGAGGGTGGGAGGGTGGGACTGGAGGGGGAATAGGGAGGGGACTGCGATTGAGATTTAACATGAAGAAATAAAAAATAAAGGAAAAAAAAACAAAAAATACTATAATGTAGAAGAATTCTACTGTTTTTAATTCATATGACAAGTTAAACATTGGGCTATCTCCATTTTTCCTGAAATCATGAGACTTGACAAACGCCTTGCAGTTTAGAATCCTCCTATGTTTTGAAGCCACAGATTTGCAATGAGAAAATCTACCTCTTTCAGCAATTCACCAAAGTGACTGATGAACCAAGAATTTTTGCTATATCCTATTTCTTTATATTACCATGTTCATTGCTTCTGTTAGACAAAGAATTCCAAGCTAACTTATACCCTCTGCTGATTCAAGCCTTGGGATCTTGGAAAGTTTACCATGTCTTTCAAAACAATGGGACAAGTTTGCACTGAGAGCCAAGACTTTGCCAGGCCAGTTATTTGGTGAGTTTTCAACAATGAAAAGGCAAGGTGAGGGTGCAAGCAATCTGTGCAGGTGTAGAACTGTCTGTAACATCCGACTGAAAGACATAAAATGAGGGAGTGATCTGGAGTTTCCTGTGAACATTTGTCTTTTAACATTTTAATTTTAGTCCCCCTGTTAAAGAAAAATACAATAAATTCTTTGCATCTTTATCAAAGCTTTTAAAGAGAAAGCTTATAGGAAATGATAATTTTATATATAGTTATCTACTAGAGTTTTCCTGCTTATAAGATTACCTTGTAATATTGTTAGAAGCATTAAAAAGTAAAATTCTGGGGGAAGGAAGATGGCGGCAACCTACACTGATGCATTTTGAACACGGGGAAAAAAGAGCCATAAAAAGCACAGAGTTACTGGGCACTGTGCAAAAACCGGAGGGGCTAGACCCCCCTGGGAACACTCACAGCTCCCAAGGGACTGTTAAAAGTCCCAGGGTAAGGCTCTCTCCCCATATCTTGCAGACACGGAAGCCACTAAACTCGGGATTCGGGAACTCCCATTTGGAGAGGCGCCTGGTAAGACCTATCCCAACACACAGCAGGCAGGATCAGAGGCCACTTGGCGTTAGTTCACTAGCCTATTGGACTCCCCACGCCTCAGGTAGAACTTATACCCACTTAAAAAATTTTGCGAGATAGTGGAAGTTTTAGCAAGGAACAAAAAGGGGGCTCAGCGGGTGGTCCGCAGCCGCTCGTGAAGTGGAGGGCGGGAGGTTCCGACAGAGCATGGAAACCGGGAACACAAAGGCGGGCGGGAGGGGCTGAATCCCGCGCACTCACAGCAAAGCAGCTGGGAGGGAGCCCGGCTGGCAGGGCCAAATCCCCGCGAACCCACGGCAGGACAACTGAGGAGAGAGTCAGGCGTGGGCTGGGCCAGGGATCCGCGCACCCACGGCTGAGCTGCTGGGGCGAGAGGTCCACTCAGGCGGCCGGGGAATCCGGGGCACTGTGCACCCATGGCCGAGCAGCCAGGGAGGGGGAGCTGTGGCTACGCAGACAGGGAGGGAATCAGACTCAGAGGCCAGGCCTGTGGCGAGAAGCCTAGTGAGAAACCAGAAATCGGGACCATAGCTGTATTCTGGAAAATCCAGACATATTAGGTGTGGAGCCAGACCCTGTCAGCCTCCATGATGGCAAACAAAGCCCACAGAATCTGTGCCTGGGCAAACAGGTCAATACCATCAGAACCATTACAGGCTGATAACTCAGAGTGCAACACAGAGAAGTCTGAATTGGGAGCAGTGAAACAATTCCGGTCCATTACTCACAACCTGGGATTAGGCTGCACCAGCTCACAGTGCCTCAGACGATTAAAACCACAGTGACCCTGAAATCCCCCTGTAAGCAACGACAGATAGCCAAGTAACTCGTCCCCTGCACCAAAGCATCCACTGTGGATCCAAGCACAGAAAATGACAAGAACAGACAGGTAAACACACCAAATGGCCAAAGGTCAAAAAAAAAAAAATAGAAATCCAGGAAATATGACGCCAACAAAGCAGAATTATCCTAGCTCATCCAATTCGCATGACCTCACACCAACAGAATCACATGAAAACGTTGACAATTCTGCATTATGGAAAGTGATAGAGTCCCTGCAAGAAGAACTTAAATCTGTGAAGGAATTCAAAGAAGCCACAATTCTACAACTCAAAACAAGGAACAACACCATTAAAGAGCTCCAAGCCAAGGTGACAGAGCTTGAACAGGAAAAGGACAAGGCTATGAAAGATTTTCATGCAAAAACAAGCAAGCTGGAGAAGGAAATGTACAAAACGAACAAAACCATACAAGACATGAAAATAGAAATAGAAACAATAAAGAAAACACAGTCAGAGTTAAAAGAGGAAGTGGAGAACCAAGGGAAGAGAACAGGAACTACGGATGTGAGTATCAACAATAGGATGCAAGAGATGGAAGACAGGATCTCAGGCATGGAAGATTCAGTGGAAGAAATCAGTACAACATACAAAGAAAATGAGAAGGCTAAAAAAAATCTCTCACCTACAACATCCAAGAAATCAAGGACTCAATGAAAAGACGGAACCTAAGAATTATAGGTATAGAGGAAAGAGAGGACTCTCGACTCCAAGGCCCAGGAAATATCTTCAAAAAAATCATAGAGGAAAACTTCCCAAACCTGAAAAAAGAGATGCCAATAAAAATCCAAGAGGCTTACAGAACACCAAACAGATTAGACCAGAAAAGAAACTCCTCTTGCCACATAATAATTGAAACTCCAAATGTACAGAACAAAGAAAGAATATTAAAAGCTGTAAGAGAAAAAGGTCAAGTCACATACAATGGCAGACCCATCAGAATTACACCTGACTTCTCCTCAGAAACGTTAAAAGCTAGAAGGGCCTGGACAGATATACTACAAGTCGTGAGATATCATAGGTGCCCAGCCAGACTACTTTACCCAGCAAAACTCTCTATCAACATAGATGGAGAAAACAACATATTCCATGCAAAATCAAATTTAAACAATATCTACCCACAAACCCAGCCCTACAGAAAATCCTAGAAGGAAAATCCCAACCCAGAGAAGAAAAATCCATCCAAGAAAACAAAGGGAATAGAAAACCCCTCAGCAACTAAACCAAAAGAGACACAGGACCACCACCTATACCAAACTAATGGGAAATAACAACCCCAGGTCACAAATATCCATCATCATCAATGGACTCAACTCCCCAATAAAAAGACATAGGTTTACAGAGTGGATCCACAAGCAAGACCCTTCCTTATGCTGTATACAAGAGACACATCTAACTATGAAAGATAGACACTGCCTCAGAGTAAAGGGCTGGGAAAAGGTTTTCCAAGCAAATGGACCCAGGAAGCAAGCTGGAGTAGCCATCCTAATATCAAACAAAACATACTTCCAACTGACGTTAATGAAGAAAGACAAAGAAGGGCACTATATACTCATTAAAGGGAATATTCATCAAGAGGAAATCTCAATACGGAGCATCTATGCCCCAAATACAAAGGCACCTACTTCCGTAAAAGAAACACTTCTAAAACTTAAAGCGCACGTCGATCACAACACATTAGTAGTGGGAGACTTCAACACCCCACTCACAACAATGGACAGATCATAAAGACAGAAGACAAACAGAGAAATATTGAGTCTAACAGAGATCATGAAACAAATGGACCTAACAGATATCTACAGAACGTTTCACTGAAACACAAAGGAATACACCTTTTTCTCAGCACCCCACAGAACCTTCTCCAAAATCGACCACATAGGTGGTCACAAGGATAGTCTCAATAGATACAAGAAAATTGAAATAACACCTTGTATCTTATCAGACCACCACGGAATAAAGCTGGTCTTCAACAGCAAAAGAATCAACAGAAAGCCTACACACACATGGAAATTGAACAGCTCCTTACTGGATGACCACTGGGTCAGGGAAGAAATAAAGAAGGAAATCAAAGACTTCTTAAAATCCAACGACAATGAAGACACAACATACCCAAACCTATGGGATACATTGAAAGCTGTGCTACGAGGAAAGTTCATAGCACTAAGTGCTTTCAAAAAGAAAATTGTGACAGCTCATGTTAGTGAACTAACAGCTAAGCTGGGTGTATTGGAAAAAAAAGAAACAAACACTCCCAAGAAGAGCAGAAAGCAGGAAATCATCAAACTTAGGGCTGAAATCAACAACTTAGAATCAAAAAGAACTATACAAAGAATCAATGAAACCAAGAGTTGGTTCTTTGAGAATATCAACAAAATAGACAGACCCCTAGCCAAATTAACTAAAAGGCAAAGGGAAAGAAACAAAATCAACAAAATCAGAAATGAAAAGGGAGAAATAACAACAGACATTGAGGAGATCCAGAAAATATTCGGGCATTACTTTAAAAATCTATATTCCACTAAATTTGAAAACCGAAGTGAAATGGACAATTTCCTCGATAAATTCCACCTACCAAAACTAAATCAAAATCAGATTAACAGCTTAAACAGCCGAATAACATCCAAGGAAATAGAAACAGTCATTAATAATCTCCCAACCAAGAAAAGCCCAGGGCCAGATGGCTTTAGCACGGAATTCTACAGGACCTTCAAAGAGGAACTAACACCAGTACTTTTCAAACTCTTCCACCACATAGAAACAGAAAGAACACTGCCAAACTCATTTTATGAGGCCACTGTCATTCTGATTCCTAAACCACACAAAGACCCAAAAAGAAAGAGAACTTCAGACCAATCTCCCTCATGAACATAGATGCAAAAATACTTAATAAAATACTAGCAAACCGAATTCAAGAACACATCAAAAGTATCATACACCATGAGCAAGTAGGCTTCATCCCTGAAATGCAGGGATGGTTCAATATACGAAAGTCTATCAATGTAATTCACCACATAAACAAGATGAAAGAAAAAAACCACATGATAATCTCGCTAGATGCAGAAAAATCATTTGACAAAATCAAACACCCCTTCATGCTAAAAGTTCTGGAGAGAACGGGCATACAAGGACCATACCTAGAAATAATAAAGGCAATATACAGCAAGCCAGTAGCCAACATCAAATTAAATGGAGAGAAGCTTGAAGCATTTCCTCTAAACTCAGGGACAAGACAAGGATGTCCACTTTCACCATATCTCTTCAATATAGTACTTGAAGTCCTTGCTAGAGCAATAAGACAACTAAAGGAGATCAAAGGGATAAAAATTGGAAATGAAGAAGTCAAATTATCCCTATTCGCAGATGATATGTTAGTATGCATAAGTGACCCCAAAAACTCCACCAAAGAACTCTTACAGCTGATAAACAACTTCAGCAAGGTGGCTGGATACAAAATTACCTCAAAAAAGTCAGAAGCCCTTCTTTATACAACAAACAAATATACCGAGAAAGAAATAAGGGAAACAACCCCTCTTCACAATAGCCACAAACAACATAAAATACCTGGAGGTAACCCTAACCAAGCATGTAAAGGACCTATATAACAAAAACTTCAAGCCCCTGAAGAAAGAAATGGAAGAGGCCTTTAGAAGATGGAAAGATCTCCCATGCTCATGGATAGGTAAGATCAACATAATAAAAATGGCTATCCTACCAAAAGCAATATATAGATTCAATGCAATTCCTATCAAAATACCAACACAATTCTTTATAGACCTGGAAAAAGCTATTCTCAACTTCATATGGAACAACAAAAAGCCCAGAATAGCTAAATCAATCCTGTACAATGAAAAAACATCTGGAGGTATCACCATCCCAGATTTCAAGCTGTACTACAGAGCAACAGTAATAAAAACAGCATGGTACTGGTATAGAAACAGACCAGTGGATCAATGGAATCGAATTGAAGACCCAAACATGGACCCACACACCTATGGCCAACTAATCTTTGACAAAGAAACCAAAACCGCACAATGGAAGAAGGACAGCATCTTCAACAAATGGTGCTGGTCCAACTGGATGTCCACTTGCAAAAGAATGAAATTAGACCCATACCTATCACCTTGTACAAAACTTAATTCCAAGTGGATCAAAGACCTTAACATAAGGCCGGCCACACTAAAGACACTAGAAGAAAAAGTAGGAGAAACCCTCGAACTCATTGGCACAGGTGACAACTTCCTAAACAGAACACCAACAGCTCAGGACCTGAGATCAACAATCAATAAATGGGACCTCATGAATATGAAAAGCTTCTGTAAGGCAAAGGACACTGTCATTCGAACAAAACGACAACCAACAGACTGGGAGAAAATCTTCACCAACCCCACATCTGATAGAGGGCTATTATCTAAAATCTACAAAGAACTCAAGAAACTAAAAGCCAAGAAACCAAATAACCCAATCAAAAAATGGGAGATGGAGCTAAATAGAGAATTCACAAAGGAGGAATCCCTAAGGGCTGAGAGACACCTGAAGAAATGTTCAACATCCTTAATCATCAGAGAAATGCAACTCAAGACGACCCTGAGATTCCACATAACACCTGTTAGAATGGCTAAGATAAAGAGCTCAAATGATAGCGCATGCTGGCGGGGGAGTGGAGAAAGGGGAACCCTACTCCATTGCTGGTGGGAGTGCAGGCTTGTACAACCACTATGGAGGTCTGTCTGGCGATATCTTAGAAATCTAGGAATAACCTTACCTCAGGACCCAGCCATACCACTTCTGGGTATACACCCAAAGGACCTCTCACGGAGACATAGGGAAGTCTCTTCATCTATGTTCATAGCAGCCTTATTTGTAATAGCTAGAAATTGGAAACAACCCAGATGTTCCTCAACTGAAGAATGGATTAAAAAATTGTGGTACATCTATACAATGGAATATTACTCAGCTATATGAAACAATGAAATCATGCAATTTGCAACCAAATGGATGGAATTAGAGAAGCTCATCCTGAGTGAGCTAACCCAGTCTCAGAAGGATGCACATGGCATCTATTCACTTATAGTAGGATTTTAACTATATCGTACAGGATATCTGTACTACAACCAACACACCAAAAGGAACATGGACATAATTTTTTTTTTTATCTTTTTCTTTTTCCTTCTTTTTTTCTTTTTTTCTTTTTCCTTTTCCCTTCTCTTTTTCCTCTCTTTTTTTGTGGATATTCTTTGTTTTTGTGGGTTTGTGTGTTTGTTGGTCTTTTTTTAGTATTCCCCCAGTAGTAAGGAGACACCTTTCACTGGCAGTACTGCCTCGTAGGCCCCCGGAATAAGAAGAGGCTCTTGGCCCTCATATGACTCCTGATCTGTGGTGAGAGACTTTTAGGCAGGGACACTCCATCCCAGAGGAACCAAATGGAAGGGTCTGTGCGTAGAGCATGGGAGGGTGGGGCTGGGAAGCGGGAAAAGAGGACAATATAAGGATGTAACCTGAAGCAACAAACAAATAAATTTATTAACTAAAAAAAAAAAAAAAAAAAAAAAAAAAAAAGGCACGTGGCAGGGCTGAAACACTGTGAATGGAATAGAGGATACAACCATTCGGCCTGGTTTTGCAGACCTCCAGGTGTCGAGAAGACGTGGAGCTAAGGTAAAATACAAGAGAATTGTGGTATTGGCCCATACCTTTGAGTTCAGCGGAGACGGGGGGAGCACCGTAGAGTTGGTGGTCTTATGTATTCTGGAGTCATACGGAGCGGGGTGGTGAGGGTGCATACTCTTGGCCCCACCATTCAAGAAGAGTACACCCTTGGTCCCAGCTCCCAGCACACTGGAGACAGAAATGGGCAGATCCCGGAGCTCAGGGTCAGCCTGATGCTGGGCAAACTCTAAATAGAGAAAGACTTCGATCCAGGAGTGGTGGAACACATCTTTGATCCCTTCAGATGGGAAACACAGGTCCCTGATCCCAATAATTATAGTTCAGAGACACACACATGGGATTTGGAGGGACCTAGGTTTGGAGATTACTTACAAAAGGCCTTTTCGATGCAGGCAGATTGTCCTTTGGGATCTCAAAATATATACACTAGAGCTGGTTTAGCTCCAAGGTGACAGAATGATTTCTTCTTTAACCCAGATTGAAAGATAACGCTTTGTATGTTGTCGGAAGTCCAAATTGGCTTCAGGAGTAGTACTACCTAGCCCCACCCCCCCAAAAAAAAAAAAAAGAAGAGGGCAATTGTCCCAGGGTTGGGATTGGGGCAGGGCTCTGTTCTTACCTTTCCAGGAGAATCGAAGCATCCATTAGGGGAGCCCGGGGACGGCTGGACAGCGGAAACCTCAGCAGAGAGCAGAATCAGGCACCAAGGAGGACTAGTGACCCAGTTGATTCTGCCTGGCAGACTTCCTCAATAGCTGTCTCCATTGGGGGCCTGCAACCACCATGGCATTCCAATGTCGCTGGGACCATTCAGCTCTACACAATGCCCCGGCAGGAACCTCAGTGAAGCCTGAAAGATCAGCTTCTCCCTACAAACACCTTAGGTCATCTAAACAGCTGAGAACAGAAGGACTGAACATAAAAGGAGTGTACTAATATTTTTAACCATTTTTTCCATTTGAGTTCTGGCCCCAAACAGGTCTACTACGACCCAAATCAGCAGGAAGTCACTTTAAGAGAGTGACGTCCCATGCCCAGAGGGTGGGGAAGGTGTTTCTCCGCCCTTCTTTTTGGTTATTTGAAGGATAACTGAAAACTCCGATATTTAGGGGAAGAGATTACAAGATGATAAATGGTCCTGTTTAATGTGTTTTGGAGGTTAGCCCCAGGGACTTCCTACTTTTCCTTTTCTGTATCCTTCTTCCTCTCCTATGTAGGAGTGCATAGGCTTGAGAAAAATGAGATATAGACATAGCACAGGAAGGTCCAAGAAGAATGGGCAGATTATTGAATATGCCCTTATACCTTTGTATATTGATACAAAATTAGTAGTTTATTTTGCTAAAATGGTATTGACCATTGTTTATTGTGCAAAAATAAGATTGTGTTGGATTACATCGGTATTGATCTTTGTATATTGATACAAAATTAAGATTATAGTTGGCCACAATGGTATTGACCCTTGTATATGGACGTAATATTAGGATTGTATTGGGCTACATAGGCATTGATCTTTGTATATGGATACATAATTAAGAGTATATTTAACCACAATTGAATAGATCTTTGTATATTGATACAAAATTAAAGGTAACGCTCCTTAATGGTATCATACCTAGAGATACTTAAAATTAAAATGTGAAGCTCTGGCCTCTTGATACCAACCATCTAAAATGGTCTAGGATAGTTAAGTGAAACAAACTCCTAGTCATGCAAACATGTCACTTTGTTAGCTACTATGACAGTCTATCACAGATATTCTCTAAACTACCCAGTAATCAAGTTGCTAAGACACAAGCAATATTTGCTTATCTAAATACAAGAGATGGATAGGGCATCTTCAAAAACCCCAAGAGATCTGCAGAATATGGCATTCAAAGATGTTATCTTAAATTAAGATTTTCTTTTTTTTTTATATCGAGACATATCAGCTCCTGACAGCACCCCCTATTCTACTCCAAGTAGAAGATAAGCATCGAATAATCTCCACTGTGAGATGGTTGAATTAGTGGCAAGCCTATCTCTTGGCATGAAAAAACCCCTTGCACCAACTGCAGACAGACTGCTGTCCAAAAAGGACAAAACTTGGTAGCAGGGAAGTCGACAGCCTAACTCTGCCAAGACAGGGCAGGTAAGTCTTTCATAATCCCTGCTCTACAACAAATGTCTGTCAGAGAAACAGGACCCAAAGGCTGAAGACTGATGCAGGAATGTATGGAGAGAAAATGGGAACTGTCTAGGCAGTCATTGGTATGTTCTTTCTTAGTTTTGGAAGCTGCAGGCCCTGCACTTCCTATATAAGCAAATATATTTATCCCTCTCAGGTCTCTGAGGTGGTTGAAGAATAGACAGCTAGGGTCTCATAGCTAAATTTTGAGTTGTTTAGGAATCAAGAGGGTGTTATAGATCTAAGAAGATACTCTTAAAAGTGTGTTACAAGTTAGTATGAATGTTGAGTCAGATATAGACCTTTAAACACATGGAGATGGTTAGATAATAGAATGTTAAAGTCAGGGGCCAAATATGTATAAACTGGACATTGGCAAGTTATACTGGGCCATTTAACTCTCATAAATGTGGCATATTTATATCTGTTGTTTTGTATAATACTTACTGTTATAAGAGAAGGAACCATCTGTTGGACTGAAAGGGGAAACTTCTAGGGGGAAGAGGGAGGAAGGGCGGGATAGGAAGGGGGAATAGGGAGGGGTTTGTGACTGAGATTTAACTTGAAGAAAAAAATAAAGTATTTATAAAAAAAAAAAAGTAAAATTCCTCCAAAGAGTTTCTGCCTATTTATAACTGTCTACCTTTGCAAATAATTAATTTTCAAAAAGATATTTACCCTTCTAATACTTGCAAAGTTCCTGGAATATACTCATCCCATACTCCCTGTGGAGTTAATCTGTTAGATTAGCAGTTGTCATGGCAAAGGAGGGTCTAGATAAAATGACATGAAGTTACTGACTATTTAAGAATTGTCCAGTTCTATCTGTTTTTTAAAATTTTATTATTTATTTATTTTTAATATTTATTTATTACTTCAGGTTACATCTTCATCAGAGTGCCCTCTTTCCACCCCTCCCAGTGACGCCCTCCCACCCTCTACACCCTATCTGTTTGTATATTTTGCACTGCAGCAGTTGTTTAAGAGTTTCACTTGACAATATACAATTGGAAAATACTGAGTAGTATTTCTAGGAGGTAAAAGAATATTCTGCCCAGACACAAAACAAGCTTTTCTTTGGAAGTTATTAGGTACTTCTAACTTGGTTCTCAGAGGATTCCAGATGTAAATGGCAGGTGATCATCAGGAGCCCAGGAACCGGATTCTAATGTCCTTGTTAAGTTGCCTTCCAACTAGAGCTTGCTTTATGGACAGCTAACAATTTTCAGCGATTTCAGAGCTATATCATTCAGATAAGTACACTCCAACTGTTCCCTGAGCAAACGATGCCATGTTTCTGATGCGTGACTTACCTTTTCATTAGCTTCAAATTAAAAGTGTTCTTCGGGTTGAAGAGTCACACTACATGTAAATATCACACGAACATGACAAAAATAAAATCTGATTTATTGAAACACGTCTTTCACTTATTTTCATCTTATTAATGACAAAGGAACAAATTTTTTGTCAAATCATTTTTTTGTAAGAGATCTCTGTGAAAACTGGAGTCATACAGTAGCACACTCACCAAGAAAGTCATAGGCTATTAGAGTTATCAAACATAAGCAAAGATGATAGGTTTTTGGTCAACGTTCTATTTATTTTCAACAATAAATAGAAAAGCTTGTTGTTGCTTGAAATCGTCATGATGATATGCATACATATCTGCTGAAAACATTAATGTTTAAGCTTATGCAGTGCTATATATAGCCTTGGTGTTTCTTGTCCACTCGAATTCATATGTTGAAATCCTACGCATCACAACAGTGGCACTAAAAGTAAGGCCTTGGAAAGTGATTAGGTCATAAAGGCAGCAACATTGTAAGTTGGAGTAATAACCTCGTAAAAGGGACACCAGAGAGCAGCCTTTCTCTTTCACCAAAATAGGAAACTGTGAGGAGGAGGAGGTGGGTCCTGGCCAGGCAGCAGTTCCACAGGCAATATGACCTTTTGTTTCTGCCACCATGCAAGAAATAACCCCTTATATCATTTATACCATATGCAGTCCATGGCACTCATTTGGAGTACCTTAAACAGAGCAAGCCATGTATTCACAGTCCTCTCAAAGTTGAGTCATATCAAATCAGAATTACAATTTACTAAGATAAAAATCTCAAAAAGACATGTGAGCAAGACAAATGTAGGGGCATGTTCCATCTTAACTCAATTACCAATGTTAAATCATCAGCTCTATTTTATCTGTACAATAATAAATTTTAGTCCTTTTAAGATAGGGTTTTGTTGAATAATCTATCAACATTTTTACTTAAAGTACTATTTGAGAAAGAAATAGTGGAGGCATGCTCTAGTGGCTTGTTTTCATTCCTGCCTTTATGTAGAGTTGTGGTCAAGATTCAGTATGTCTATTTCTTTCTACTCAATAAGTAGACATATTTCAACATACTACACTACAATGGTAGTGGTCCCTGAGACATTGTAATAAAATCAGATGGTCATAAATTTTCTCCCAAATTGTATTTCTTACAAATCATGATTACTCAGAAACTGTTCTATAATTTGCTACTAATCAATATTCAACTGCATAAAAATTGAGTAGAGAATCCCAATTATCAGGGTTTAATTACTGAATTTGCAAAACTAAAAAACCTTAACATATACACTTAGAGAACTTATTGAAAATAAGAGGATTTTTAATTAAATGAACATGTCTGAAATACATAATTCAGTTTCCAGCACTCATGCCTGGCAGCACCTGTAGCTCTATTTCCAGGGGATGGAATGCCCTTGTCTGACCTACACACACACACACACACACACACGCACACAACTTTTTAAACAGTAACTGAAAGAGTTATCACATATAAAAGGATTACAAGGGTTCTCAGTATATAGTAAGTACCAAATATTTTATTGTTACTGTGGTATTTTACTTTTACTAAAGGATTATGATGTTAGTTATGTACCAATGGTAATTTTAGGCAGAGCTAATAGTAATAAAATTAAAAGAATCAATGGCATGCCATTGTACTCAGAGTTTACCATAAATAAGTAAATGGAGATGTATCAAGAATCTAAGATGAAGGGGTAAACAAGTATAGTCAATAGAATTAGAAACACCCGTTTTTCTGCTTCCCTCTACTTATGTTCCTTTATGTATTTCCCTGCCCTTCATGACTTTCTTTGGCTGCAGAAGTAGTCACAAGCCCAGGTACTGGGGGATTACAGAGTGAGCCAACAGGCCTATTTTACAACACTCAGTTTTAGAAAACACTTCCTCAGGAGCCAGGAATGCAGCAGCTTAGTGGTAGAGTGCTCATATATACCCACTTAGCAGTACAAGTAGAAGCCTGACTTCAAGACATTCCGCCTTCACCTGCATCACAATGAATTGTTTCTGAGCCTTTTTCCGTCCCCAAGGTGGATCTTATTCATTCCATATCCAATTCTTACTTTAATTTCTTTCGATTTCTCCCCCCTTTAAGTTTTTCCTTCTTTGTGTCTCTCAAGCATAGTCAAAGTCTGTCTTCCCCTTTCCTCTCTAATTCCCCGTCCTAGAACCCAAAGTGACTTTTTTCTGCTTAGAGCACAGATCTCAGCCATCTGATTGTTTCTAAGATTTTTAATATGCTAAGAATAATTTTCACTACATATTTGATCTTTTTCAGTGCATCTGAATGATGGCAATAAATCTTTGGGTCATGTCTAGAGCATCCTTCTGCTTCACTATGCTTTATTTTATTACCTTCAAAGTCCTGGATAATGCAAAGGCCTTCCAAATGTGTGCATCTTTCATGGTACCAAGCGCACACAAGCAACATAGACAGCTTTGCACGTGCTGCCTCTCTGGGGTGCTTCTGCATAAGCTCCATAAGAATTCATCTTTTCTACAGCATAGGTTTTGTTTCACTTTTCAAAGAGGATAAAAAAGATTATTAAGCTCAGAGACTTCACTGTTTCCAATGTACTTCCCATTCCAAGTCTTTCCTCTCCTTACATGCTGTTATAAAAACCTTCAGTGTTCAACAGATCCAGAAATGTTCTTCATCAATTTGCAATGAAATAATTAATGCTATTCACAGGTACTTCACAGCCAGAGAATAATATAAAGATGTAGTGGTCTATGATATAAAGAATGGAGAATGTCATAAAGTTATTGGCTATCTTCATTTTTAAATCTTATTTTTATCATGAAAGTAAATACATGTTTATAAATCTAGCTTCCTAATACAAAAGAAATTTGAGTAGGAATGAAATAAAAGGCTAATAATACTATTTACATGTTTTAATTATTTTAGTCACTTTTCACTAAATAAATTTATATAACTAATTGTCTTATCTTTTTGCTCAAAATCACAGCTTAAGTATCACCTTGTTTTGAGTATAATTTTACTAATATGGTATATATTACATATTTACAAAATGCCAGGCTTTGTGCTAAGAGATTCTCAGAAGTAGTTTCATTTCATAAACACAACTATGTTTCAAGTCATTATCTTATTATTATAGTCTTACAAAATATAAGGTAGTTTTGCCCATTTTGCAAATAAAGAAATTGTTGTGTGGAGCTGTTGCCAAGGGGTAGTAGTCATTCAAATAGAACCTGTGCAGGAATTAATTCCAGTGCCAATTAATATGCAAATTAATGTGCTCATGCCCATTCCCACAAATCCAAATCTCTGAGGAACCAAAACAAATTTAACAGTCCCCCACTAGGGATTACTCTGCTCTATTGAACTGTGAGAGCCATCGTGTCTTTGCAACTACTGCTGGATTGTCTCATCTGGCCATGTTCCATACTTGCATCGCTCATGTTTTCAGGCATTTACTTTGAACCGCTGTGTGCGGCTTAGAGTAAGTCTTACCAGGACTAGGTGGGAAGATACAGTCAGGCTCCCAACGAGAGGAACAAATGGTCTCCCACTGCTTCTGCTGGGGATATTTCACAGTCTCTGCACTACAGTCTCCAGCACAAATCCTTTCACCTCAACTTCGAAAATAATGGCAAGGTCAATTTTCTTTCACCAGAGTTCCTTAATTTAAGTACTTCATATGGCTGCCTACTCTTATTCTTTTCACCTTTAATTCATAAGTTACATACGTCCAAGGTAGTGAGCACAGAGGCTTTTCTTGTCACCCTTTTCAACCATGCCTACATTTCTCAGGACAGAAATTATTTGTTTATCACTCCCAGGAGGAATCCAATCACTCCCACTGGATACTAGGGAAAAACTTTATTTTATTTGCAAATTTCATAGTTTTTTTTTTCCAGAACTACGTGGCTCTTCTAGAATTGTTGTGTATGTGTGTGTGTGTGAGAGAGAAAGCACAATATTTGTTACACTGTCAACACATATAAAGATAAACTATTCTACAAATGTCTAGAAGGTATCCTGTGTTATAATATATATCACATGTGAGGAAAGGATTTAAATGTGGTATACAAATTAAGTTAGAGGTTGAAATATGTTAAGCTGTGATGATGCACAATAAACATCATGATAAAACTGAATATCAATCAGAGCTCATTGTGAATAGTGTTGTTACTTTGGCTTATAATTTGAAGTCATTTAGGTATTACAGTTACCTGGACTTTTTTTTTTTTGGACATTTTCACATTTCTATAGGATTGGGCATTGGATTCTTCGTTTAAACCCCCACCTCTGTGAGACTGTATCAAAACAGAATCATTCTCAAACAGTCTCCTCTCTTGTCTAATACTGACTATGTTCAGTGTAACACAGTAAGAAATAAGAGGTTTCCTCCATCTTATTTCTTAGTTTTGGGTGGTTTTGACTTGAAGAGTCATACAAGAAAGACTACAACAGAAACATCTGAGACCAAACAGGATTCTTGTTTCTAGATGGGTATTCCTTTTTTATTTCCATTTATTTATTTATTTATTTGTTCATTTTACATCCCAATCACCCCACTCCCTTCTCTCCTCCCAGTCCCAACTTCCCACTCACTTCCACCATTCCCCCTCCCACCCCAGGGTACCAACCCACACTGGCACATCAAGTTACATCAGGTTACATTGTGCCTCTTCTTCCACTGAGGCCAGACAAGGTAGCTCAACTAGAGGAAAGGGATACAAAGTCAGGAATCAGAGTCCATGTTAGAGACAGCTCCAGCTCCAATTGTTGGGGAACCCACATGAAGAACAAGCTGCCCATCAGCTTCATATGTGTAGGGGGCCTACATCCAGTCCATGCAAGCTCTTTGGTTGGTGTTCAGTCTCTATGAGCCCCCATGGACCCAGGTTAACTAGCTCTGAAGGTCTTCTTGTAGTGTTCTTGACCCCTCCAGCTCCCTCAGTCCTTCCTCTAACTCTTCCACAAGACTCCTTGAGCTCTGCATAATGTTTGGTTGTGGATATCTACATCTATCTTCACTATCTGCTGGAAGAAGCCTCTCAGATGACAGTTATGCTATATTCCAAGACACTTGTGATTCAGATACTTTTCTGTTATATTACTACTAGATATGAATCATGCAGAATTTACTTAAAATATGATAATCTTCTCAATGTAATAAATTCAAATTTATTATACTCAATTTTTTTTTTTTTTGGCTTTTCGAGACAGGGTTTCTCTGAATATCTCTGGCTGTCCTGGACTCACTTTGTAGACCAGGCTGGCCTCGAACTCACAAAGATCCGCCTGCCTCTGCCTCCCAAGTGCTGGGATTAAAGGCGTGCGCCACCACTGCCCGGCTTACTCAATTATTTTTTTTATCTGAAAAAAATATCCTTCTATAATGTCTTAATCATATCTTGGTAGTGGTTGTTCTTTTTCCTATATGAGGAATATCAAAATTCTAGAAAAGATATATGCACACACACATAAATACATATATATGTACTATATTTATAGACATACATATATGTATATACACACTTTTTTCTTTACATATCAAATATTTTATATTCTGTGCCACAATGAATTTCATATCATCTAGAATAATTGGGAATATATAAGTACATAACTTTTTCCAAATTCATTCTCTTTTGATAAATACATACATATGCCCCTTAAATGTTATAACATATATATACTCTTCATATAAAAATATAAAATATATGTATAATGTTTTTGCTCTAGCATAGCTGATATAGTTTCAATAAGTGTATTTCTTCAGACATCTCATGACTGTCATTTATAAATGTGACATAAGCTTGACAAATTGAAGTTTTACTGCAAACATTAAACTAGGGAGTTTTGAGCACATAAGCATTTTTATCAAGAGTTCATTTAAGTAACATTGATACACTAAATAGCTTAATATTGCAGGCTCTAAAAATGACCACTTAGATCATCAACTCAGAGAAGCACATTCTTTGATCAAAACCTATATGTAATTTATGGCCTCACTCAATTTTATAAATATCTCTTATTATAGAATAAATTATTTTTCAGTAAAAGAGGAAGAGTTTTACTATTTGGGTGAATTTTTATTCTTGCTAAGAAAATTTTAAGAAATAAATGTCCTGCAAATACCATCAGTTATGAACTTATCAGTAAAACAAATTAATGAGGTCACTCAGGTCACATATGCTAACAAGAAGTTTATAGTTCTCAATTTAGTTTGTTTTCAAAATGAAAAATAGGAGAGGAAATGTCTACATCACTATAATACTTCATTGTGATCACTTCCTCTAGCCATTAGAATTGTATAGAAATATGTGACTCAGTAGTTAAGAATGCTTTATATTCTTCCAGAGGACCCAAACTTGGCTCCCAGCACCCACATCAAGCAGCCACAGCTGTGATCTAACTCCAATTCCAGAGAATCTGACACCTACTTCTAGATTCCATGGGCACACACACACATGGAAACACACGGAGACACACACACACACGGACACACACATCATCTACACATAGACACATACATATGCATGCATGAATGCACATAGAATCTACACAGAGACAAACATTCATGCATGTACACATGCACACACACAGAATCTACACACACACTCACATGCACACACATGAACACACACAAACAAAAATGAATCTTTTAGATTCATTACTTAAGACAAAACAGATAATTAAATATCAAACAGGTAAGGTAAGATCACAAATTTGGTTAACTCTCTTCTATTTTTTTTGCTTTATCTTATTTAGTGTGTGTGTGTATGTGTTGGCATGCATATGCCACATTGCATATGTGGAGGGCAGAGGACAACTTGCAGGAGTTGGTTCTCTCCTTCCACCATGTGGGGTCTAAAGACCAAACTCAGGTTGCCAGGCTTGGAAACAAGAGCCCTTTACTATTCTGCTGGCCTCTAGATTTGGGATAAAATAAGTATTTTTCACAGTGAACAGGGAAACTAAGGATAACAGAATAAGTTTAGTTGTTGTGTTACAATGCTTCATTCCTAGAGAGCCAAAACAGCATCTTTAGAATTCCATGCTACAAAAAAGAGAGAGAGAGAAAGAGAGAGCATACACTTTTTCACATAATACATTAATGTATATATTAGGAAATAAGAAAATCAAATTTTGAGATGGTAAAAATATTTAATGAATCTAATATGTTATATCTCATGCTCAGAAATATTGTTTGTAAATACTTGAAAGTACTGTAATATCAAACAAAACACAGAGCTTGTCACACTCAGCATTGCCTAAACCTGTAAGTACAGTACACTTCCTGTTTGTACACTCAGTACTATCCTGATGAGGAGAATGTCCCAAAACAATGATTTTCAAAAATCTCACCTTTAGGTTAATAACACTCAAGATGGAAAACTGAAATGGGTGCAACAGGAACTGTCCGCAGAGGTGAGTCAAGGTCGAGGAGGCAGTAAGACATTAATTCTTCCTGGCTAACAAGGAAACATTAGGACCCATCCCTAGGTCTCGGACAAAGAGAAGGAAGAAGAGGAGTCAAACTTGGGAAGGTGCTGCTTAGAGGAACTGTGGCCTCTCGCAGAGGAACTTAAGTGTCTAGAAGAGTACAGCAAAGAGGCTGGGGCAGTAAACTTACATACATTCTTTTTTCACCCTTTAATTTGGGACATCAGCCCATTGGCCCAAACCAGTAGATGACAAAAATACTGGAACATACTAGGTCAGTCTGTAAAGTTCAGCCTTCTGGGGACAGAGAGGACACAAAGTTAAAAGTTGGATATAGAAAGGCAAACACTTAGCACACTAATACTAGATCTAAGGTCTATTCTGTAGATATTTTTAAATTCTAGTTTACCTGTTGATTCAACAAAGACTGATCTATAGATAATATGTGCTAGGTCCTCTATTACATGAGAGCAAAAGGACTGCATGAAGGCACAAGAAATGTAAAAACATGAACACATTACAACTTGATTAGATTATTATGAATGCAGCAGGGCAGAAATAACTACCTCTGCTTGGAAAAGCCAGAATATTAGAATGAGAGCAATATTCAAACTGAATAGTGAACTATTGAAGACTTTCCAGGCAAATTATTGGTAAATATAGAGAGTGTGTTCCTAGCAGGGAATCCTATAGGGTAATAATCATTAAAGTTTAAAGAGGTACATAGAGATTTAGGGCTGTACAATTCTAAATTTTGTTCTAAATCTATTAAAAATTTTAAATTATGTTATTTTGAGTAAAATTCAAAATTAGTGACTTTGAAGATTATGGGTGACTTTGCATCCAAGTCCCAAATCCATTTTCCTTGTTCTGTCCCACAATCCTCAAAATATAGATTGTCCTGACACTATTCAGACCAACCTTTTGATTTCTACTAAAATAATGGCAACATGATTGAATCACAACAGCTTTGTGCATGTTTTTCTAAGACTGTCCCTACTAAGGAAGTAGAAAGCCTGCTAGAAAGGATACCACAAAGCAGCCCAAATAGCCCCTCTAGCAGATTATTCTATAATAAAGAACTATAACTTCAGTAGTATAGTTGATAACTGACAGAGCAAACTGTATAGACTTTGCTCCACAGGGCTCACATAAGTCTTTAGTGTCTGTTTTCATTGAAACTTAATTCTTTCTCTGCTGCCTTGTCCAGCACTTTTTTTCCCAATTAACTTCAAAACAAGTTTTCCAGCAAAAGCCTTCAGGGCACAACCTAACTTTGGGTTGGTGGCATTTATAAATTTCATCCTCTTCTCTGCCTGATTATGATCAGATCAAACTGTGAAGGAGCCATTTTGGACTATTGAACATAATGAAGCAAAAAAATAAAAATATGCCTGTGGGGATAAAAGTTTATTCTGCCAGGGTTTTTATTTTATCCTAGGTGGTCTTTCTCAGATCAATTCTTAAAAGAAAATTTTAAAAATAGAAGTGAGTGGCTTTACCTGAAATATATTTCCTCCAACAAACAGGTATTCTTCTCTAGGATGTTGTCATCTCTGACTCGGTAACAAGGTCCTAGGGTACCAATACATAATGCTATTCTTTTAGATTTTTTTTTCATCCAGGCTGGCTTAGAACATACTACATAACCAGGGATGGCTTTGGCCTTTTGATTTTCCCATCATTATCTCCCAAATGCCAGTAGTGCAGACATGTGCTAGCACGCCTTGGTTAGCAATGCTTTTCATAAGCATCATTTCTAAGGAAATGTGCATCTAAACATCCTTCAAAAAGAAGCTTACACTGTAGCTTTGTATACATAGACAACTTTCGTCTGATGCTGCCTTTTCCCCACTCTGTGAGATCTTTTTCTTCCAGTGTTGGGTATCCTTTTTGACTTGTATCCCTACCCCGCTGTGTGCCTCTGAATTTCCTCCTGTGACCAAATTTCTACTGAGTATCTCAAGAGCACAGTATACACTGACTGTAGAGGAATTTTAATCCAGCAACATGGCTGCTCTGGAAAGAATCACATCCAAAGTCCTTCTAGGTGTCTGTTATCTGGCTGGAATGCAGACATCCTCTGAATTACAGTATGATCTGGCTGGAATACTGACATGCCTTTAGCACACACCTTTAATTCCAAACAATGAAGTTAAGGTTAGTTTATGGAAGGAAGCAGACATTATTTGAAAGTGACATCTAATTGAAGGGTAGACAAAGTGATGAATCAGAGAAGGGTTTGACAGAATGAGTCAGAGATAGGATGCACCCAACTCTCATAAGAACAAGACAGTGTCACGAGCTCACAGAACTCTTTTATGATTTCAGAGAGAGAAGGCTGAATGATTAGGCAGCAGGCAGAGAATGTGTGGTTTTAGCATTTACTTCAGTTAAGCACACACAGCACCAAAACATTACCAACACTCCAATCATCAAAGCAATGGTTGCTAAGTCTAACTCTAATAGTATCATACTGTACCTGTTGATGAAAGAGGGCCACAGGTCAAGGCTGGATATGGTTGCCTTCTTTGCTGTGATAATGAGAACTTGACCACGTAGCAGGCTTGGAAGTGGTCTTGACTGCGTTATCTTGGGTCTGGTCTTTCTCAGGTCGCGCCTATCACGAGTCTCTGTCTGGTGGCAGTGGTGCAGTCACTGCTGAGATGTTGAGGGTTTTTCTCTGATGTTTGGGAATTGTCAAAGTGGCCACCAGCAGCAATTTACAGAAAACTGTAGGAGCTATGGTGCACGGTGTTACAATTCTATGCTCATATTTATGCTCATTTCCTCAGGGTAACTCCCTGAGTGGAAACGCCTAGTTTTGGGGTTCTGCCAGGGCTGATAAGCAGCTGTCAGTCCTGTGTCAGCTGGCCTCTGACAGCTTTCTGGTTATCTTAAAGCATGACATTACTTCAATGCATTTTATTTTCACTTCAGCTTATTTACAAACTACCTAGCAGCCATTTTCCATGACTGCTTACAGGCTCCTTACAGACAGGAAAGCTCTTAAGGAAAGATACTTAAGAGCCACTCAGGGAGAGAGAAAAGAGTTTGTAAACAAGAGTTTCTTACCAGTATAGTTTTACAGAGACAGATTGCAGAGAGAACAAGCTAAACACAGGTGAAGACAGGACAAGCCAGAATGATAAGAAGCCAGAAGATTAAAACATATTGCCAGAATTAGTTTGAGGCCAGGCAGCAAAATTCAAGCCCCGACCATCTCCTGACTCTACTCTCTATCTCCTCTGTTGGCAGCCCTGGCTGCAAGGAACAACCAGTGGCTGGCCAGGGAAGGCCCCTGGCAAACAACAACAAAACAAATACCACACGTCCGTGAATCTGGAAATTATGTCCAGGTTACATATGTTGAAAATTATTCAAATGACAAAGATAATGAAAAGCACAAAGAAATCAGAGCTGAATTTGTTAATTAGAAGACTGATACTCTTCGAGATTCAATATTCACCAAATTGATTTATAGCTTAGGCATTACTCAATAACAACTTAAAGTAATTGTAAGTATTGACAAAGTAATTTAAAAATGCATGTGAAAAACCAAAGAACTAGAATGACCCAAATAATTCTGCAGAACAAATCTGGGCAACATGCAGAAATTAATTTGAAAACTTAATGTAAAGTAACAGTGATCAAAATGGTGTGGTATTAATAGAAAGATAGGCACTTTGCTCATTCAGTGTAACAGGGCCGTCTAGAAGCTTAACACATGTGGACAATCACATTTGAATGAAAACACAGAGACAATTCAAATGAAAATGACTATGCCTTTTAAAACATGATCTGAGAAAAAAACAGACTTCTATAAGCTAAAAATGACTTAAACTCATATACAACCCATAACCTAAAATGTAGCATACATCAGAATTTAAAATCTAACTTTGTAACACTTTGAAAAGAAAACACAAAAGAAATTCTTTGTGATGATCTGTTATAGAAAGTTTTTAAATATGACATTAAAGTTGTGATCTATCAAAGGAAGCAAGTCAAAGTTCAACATCAAAATGAAAACTTTTGCTCTATGGCCATGCTCAGAGCAATGAGCAGATAAGTAAGGGGACTGGGGAACACATTTGTCAATCAAATATCTGACAAATGTCTTATCCAAACTTGAAGAACTCTCTAAACTCAATGATAAATAAAAATGAAAGCACTAGGAAAAATATTTGAACAGCTGTTTCAACCAGAGAAGGCATACAGATAGCAAGAGTAAAGTGGGAAGAAATGCAACACAATTCATTAGAGAATGCAGTTTAAAACAGGAGATACTGCTTGGCTACTCTAAAGTGAAAAGAATGGAAAGCTATTTCAGCAGCATTGTGTTGCTGAGAATACATAGGTGCTATAGTGTTCACACCTCAGTTCCCAGAGTAACAAATGGTGCCTTAGCTTTAGGAGAAAGTCTGCAAATTTCCAATAAAATGAAAATTATACTACTGTATAACACAGTCATCCTCCCACTTCTAAGTGTTTACCTAGAAAAATAAAAACTCTGCTCACTCAAAAACCTGTATGCAGATATTAACAAACTCATTTGCAATCACTTGAAAGGGTAAAACCCAAATGTACTTCACATTTTAAATGGAAAGGCAGGGTAGCTAATCTGCAAGGAAGTGGAGCCATAAGTTACCAACACACACAGCAGCACAGATAAATCTAAAAACCACTGTGAAAGAAACCAGAATCAAAGTGCCAAATGGCTCCACTTATCACATCATGGTCAAATCAGCTTCTGTGACAATGATGAACATGGTATTGTTGTCATGGCTGAGGGTGGGAGTGGCAAAGGAAGACAAGAAGAGGGATGGTTAAGGGGAAATGAACACCTCTGTATCTGGGTGTGAGGTTACTTGACAATTCATTTGTTAAAACCCTTACATTTGTACATGAAATCTGCTTGTTTTGTGTAAATCTAAAAGTACACATGAAATTTGTACAAGTGAACACTCATAGTGTTCTATTGCTCTTGGGGGTAGAGGGGAAGGGGAATGGAAATCTTGGGATACAACAGCAAGCAATAAACAATTATGTATGAACTAAAAAGAGGATAATATACTAAGGTGCTTACATTTTTAAAAAATAACTGAAATAGTTTGTCTGTAGTAAATTTTGACATCCAGCCAAATCTAATTTTTGGTCATAGATATTGTTCTTCAGCATCATTTGGAACAGCAGTGGTAAAATTTTAAGTTAGCAAAACTCTAGAGTTTTTATACAAAGACAACAATTGAAAGAGAACTACTAAATTCTACCCTATGTCTAACCTCAGACTTCTTTTATTTTCCCTCATTCATTCAGAAAATCCTATAAACCAGCTCAACTATTAACCTCCTCCTTTCTCCTAAGTAGCAATAGTACTAAAGAAAAAGCAAGTTATGGTTCCTAAGAATAAATCTACTTTCTCCCCCAACTTCTTCCCATTGTTAAGACAAAAAGGATAAATGTAGATTGTAAAATGACCCCAAGTATAAACAACACCATCAAAACTGTCTTATTTAAAGGTAAAAAGCAAATAATATTCAACTAAATGGGCCTTGTAAACAGCTGCAGCCATACTACAATATGACTGTTTATTAGTGTGAATTAAAATTGTCCTCTCATTTGAATAAAATAATTAAAAGGTATTTCCATTGGGAGAGGGAACTTAATTAAAATACTAACTGTGATTGTGGTTCTGGCATTGATGTACACTAAATCTGTAGTAGCTTAATATTAATCTGTAGAGCCTTAAGTATGAGTAACTGGAAATAATAAAAATGTTCATATGACCTGAAAACTTAAAAGAAAAAAGAGCACACCATGATGACAGTGGAAGGAAAAGTGCTACCACTTATTTGTTTTAGGAGTGCTGTACTTGACTGACTGTAAAATTGTTCTTCAGTGGCAACAGACCACAAAATTGAACAAAAATAGGCTAGTCAATAGTTACTGCAACATATTTTCTTTATTTAGATGAAGTAACTGTAGCTGACACATGAGCATATCCAATTGTACTCCATAAAACCTTGGCCACAAGTGCACTCAAAACAAACAGCAAAGGCAGTAGGATTCAACATAGGTGTCTATTATTACAAAACTGCTGAAAAAGGAGACAGAGCCAAATGCATCTGGTTTAGCTCCAGGTTGGAACCCTTGGGAGAAGATTTCTACCGTAGTTTAAATATCCAGGAAACTTTAAAGAAGAAAGAAATCCAGAAATATCCATTGAAGTCAGCCAGGAGGCTGCTGGAATCAAGGGTGCTTTTTTGGGAGGGGATTCCTTCCTGCCCATATTTGCCCATATTCATGGTCAGCACCTTTTCTATTTGTGTTGAGTGAAAGTTACTCCAACTTGATCTCCATCCCACTATCTGACTTGGTTGAGAACAGAGGCTAGACACAGGACAGAGGCCAAGAGGCAACTGCGTGCAATATTCAGATTCACATTATCACTATGCTTTCCTACATTTGGAAAACTTAGGAATACAAGCTTTTTCTTGTCATTTTTTCCTTTCTCATATGTATGTGTGTCTGATTCATATATATGAACACATACTTAGATGTGTGTGGGTGCATGTATGTGTGTAGGCCTAAAGATGACAACAAAAGTCCCCCTCAATCACTCTCCAGTGACTTTACTGAAGTAGCATCCCCTCAGTTGATGATCTCGCTAGCCACTTTCCTCTGGGGATCTCATGTCTTTGCTTTCTCTGTCTTCTGAACGTGACAATTACAGGTGGGTGTGGGGGTACAACTAAAATTTATACCCACCTGGCATTTATGTAAATTCTGGGTATCTCAAATCTGGTCCTCACATTTGTGAGGCAATCACTTTAACCGCGGAGCTGTCTTCTCAACCCCAAGACCTTTTCCCTCTTGGCTTTTTTTTTTTTTATCTTCCCTGATAATTCTTTATTACCACTTGAAATTTTATGCAGTATATCTTAACCATATTCTATTTCCTTACACAACTACTCACAGGTCCTTTTCACCTCTCCACCCCGTGACTTCATAATCTTTCTTTCTCTTTATCAAAAAGCAAAACACAAACCCACAAAATCAAAACAAATAAACAATAACAAATACCAAACACAAAAACAAAAAACTTACAAAACCATAGAGTATATTTTGTGTTGACCAAGACACCTGGTCATGGGGCCTGCCTTGGAGTGTGATTGATACAATCGGTATCATGGAGCTATGAATGTTTTAAGTATACATGCACTTAAACTTTTCAATTTTTCATTTATTACTAAATAACAAGAGATGCAATGATTACATGATTTCCTAGCTGATTCTATCAACAGTATGTAGTGTTACCCAAACACAAATTTGCATATCCTCAAAAAGTAACTGCTGGCACACCTCAAAAAGTAACTGCTGAAGACTAGAATATAAATCCTCATTTCCTGTCGCTGAAGTAGTAATACTCAAAGCAATGTATTTCTAGCAATGACCTTGGTGTTTAAATCATCCAAAAAGTGCTAAATAAGCTCCCAGATATGCCGAGCATCATACAAAGTACTAGAAAGAAGCTGAAAATCTACCAGGGGAGAAAAATCCTCCACAAATATTTACATGCACATCTTGCTGAGTTATAGCGGCAGTGTGCAAGCTGTGCAGCTAGAGCTTCCTCCTTGGTTTTTATCCCATATGACACCAAAGTGGACCTTTTCTCTCCACACAGTCATCTACAGACATAAAGTACATACAGGGAGTGAAAAAAATCCCTTAGCTTTAGGTAATCCCCTAACACCTGTCTTATGAAAACACAAATGTCCCACGGACTCCACAGGAGACATTTGAACTTTCCCTCGGGGCTTACTTTCATGTGAGAGCAGATTGCTGCTATTGAGTGACTACAGCAGGCAAGGAAGGACAAACTGTTTGCCTGCTCAGGGATGCTTATTCTAAACTTGTACTTATAAATATCTTCTCTACCCTAGATGCAAGAGAAATGGGATCTTCAGTCCCAAATAACATGACTAAGATATCACGACATGCCTAAGGTTAAGTCTGTTATGCCAAGTTTGACAGCTTTAACCTCTAGACTAAGAGGCAATGAGAAAACATAAAGTGTTATCTTGGACTTTATTTGAGTTTCTGAGAGGCTGCCTATTGTACTAAGTCCCTACTTATATCTAGAGAATATCAACACAGCTATCGTGTTCCGATGCTAAAAATTCCACACAACAACACAGGAGAGGAATCTTCCCAGGAAAGATAAGGCCAACAAATGCAGGTCTCTGGTAAGCTGCTCCAAGTTTAACAAAGGGGCTCTCCAAATTCCAGAACTTCAGATCGATGACTGCCTGAATTGTTTTCATGTATGTGAACATGTTGAGCGTGTGATGGTCTGCACATCTGTCAACCAACGCAGAAGAAGCAATTTTTTAAAAGCACGCCTACTGAAACTTGCCTTTTTCTGCAATTATCCATGGCTTTGCCATGGTTTAAGCTTTGTGATATACATCTTATAGATTTACATTGCCACATGAAGTTGTCTCTTTGAATTATTGCTAAATTAATACAACTGCAAGACTAGGTTTAAGAAGGTTTATGAAAAGTGTTTATGGCAAGCTCTACCAGGCTTCAGGCAGGATTAAAGTTGACTTTTTATGGTTTGGGATTGAATTGTTTAATGAACCAATCAGCACTTTATTTTCTGCCTTAAGCCATACGTTTTTTAAATGATGCTTAACTATTAATCATCAATGCAGCCTGCCACAGGTAGTAAATATCTGAGCATACGTGAAACCTAACCCCTCAAGAAAGCTATACTGTGTGTCCAATGGAACGCACATAACAATTGTAGACTAACTCTTCAAATATGTTCATGGGAAGCATTATTTTCAATATGACAAACTATTAGGAACTTACATTTAGCCATAAAAACATTCATATAGCCAAAGATAAAATTTGACTTAGTGCTAATTGCATTCCTTCTGGTAAATCAAAAACAAATGATGTGATATTCACTAATCAGGCTCTTCAAAAGTATGCTCACTTGTTTCCAGAAACTAAATGAGGCAAATAGAAGAAAATAATAAAACTTTATTGCAAGTGGAGACCTGACAAGAGTCTTTTAAAAAGTGCTTGGTATATTGAGAAACCAAATTATGAGTGACTTTTAAAATCAAGAGAAGAGTCATTTCTAAGTGTGTTTTCAAGACTAATAAAAGGCTTTAGCAAAATGACAGCATGATTTCTGGTTACATGGATTCAGAGCAGTGGGGTGATGATTTTTTACAATGTCAACTGCCCACTGGAAACTGTATACTCTGTTTCATTGCAAAATTGCCCCCATAAGAAAGTGTTTATCTTGTTCCACATCTTACATATGAAGAATTTCTTTTTTATTAATAAATTTATTTATTTGTTGCTTCAGGTTACATCTCCATCATATTGTCCTCTTTCCCCCCTTCCCAGACCCGCCCTCCTATCCTCTACCCCCTAACCCTTCCATCTTGCTAAATACATGATTGTTAAATAAGGAAAATCATAAAAATCTGAGAAACTTAAAATTTCACCAGCCATGATGGCATGCACCTATAATCCTAGCACTCCAGAAGTCGAGGCAAGAAGACAGGCATGACTTAAAGGACAGCCTGGGTTGCACAGAAGTACTGGGCCAGCCAAAGATACATAGCCAGATGCTGCCTTAAAAATTAATAATTAAGCAAATAAATAAATAAAACATCATTCTATAAATATTATGTGAAAATCTTATATTCAGTAGAATATGTTTCTATTTCTAGAATCTTTTAGTTTTGACAGTGATTTAGCTGTCAAAATTATTTAATCTTCAGAACAAGATGAGGAAGGAATTAAAGCTCACTGAGAGCAAGCAACCTCATTTAAGGCTCTAAAGTCAGTAAATTTCAGAACAGAGAATTACATACATATCTTCAGAATACAAAATTTGTGGATTTTACTGTAAAATCAATATGAAAAATTCAACCAGAAGACTCTTACAACTGTTAAACACATTCATCAAAGTGTCAGGATACAAAACTAACACAAAATATCAGTTACCTGCCTGTAAATAAACCACAAACAAACTGAGAAACAAATCATGGAAAGAATATCATTGATAATTGTGTGTGTGTGTGTGTGTGTGTGTGTGTGTTGTGGTGTGATATAAATATAACCAAGGGCTTGAAAGACTTGTACAATGAAAATTTTAAGAAACTAAAAAGAAAATAACACAAGATACAAACATCTCCCGTGTTTGCAGATTGGTAGGATTAATATTGTGAAAATGGCCATTCTACCAAAAGCAATCTACAGATTCAATGCAATCCTCATCAAAACTCCAACATAATTCTTCACAGAAACTGAAAAACAATCTTAAATTTCATATGAAAGCACAAAAGACCCAAGATATCCAACAGAAATCTGAATCAGTGGAATAAAATTAAAAATCCACTCATACGACTGTATACCTACACCCATCTGATTTCTGAATGAGGCCAACAATACACACTAGAGAAAATACATCTTCAGCAAATGATGCTCGAAAAATAAGGTTACTACATATAGGAAAATGAAACTGGATCCTTATCTCACATTTTGTGTAAAATTCAGCTCTAAATAGATCAAGAACCTCAACAGAAGACTTGATACCCTTAATATAGTAGGGAATATTGGTACTGTAAGGGACTTTCTGAAT
Source organism: Lophiomys imhausi (assembly GCA_907164525.1). Classification (NCBI taxonomy): domain Eukaryota; kingdom Metazoa; phylum Chordata; class Mammalia; order Rodentia; family Muridae; genus Lophiomys; species Lophiomys imhausi. Next base: position 1,349,302 of record CAJQZJ010032137.1, on the reverse strand, counting down.
AGGAACCAGATATCATAGCCAATAAGACCACCAGTTAGTACATTGCACCTCATAAACTAAAAACCCTTTTATAGAAAAGTCATTTCAGCATGAGTCAGCCTAAAAAGTGGGGAAAATCTTTTATGTATATATATGAAAAGGTTAGTATCTAGACTATACAAAGAACTCAAAAACAAAACAAAAAAAAAGAACAAGAAATGAAACCGACAAACACATGTAAAACAGAACATGGAACTAAACCAAGAGCTTTCATAAAGTGAAGCACAAATGCCTGAGAAATTTATTTTAATGTTCAAATTCCTTTTCCATCAAAGAAATACAAATTAAAATACTTCGAGATTATATTTTATCCTAGTCAGAATGGCTAAGATCAAAAAGGGAAAAATTACAATAAATTTTGGTTTGCATGTGGGGAAAGAATACTTATTAATTCCTGGCAAAGTGCAAACTGGTGCAGCCACAGTAGAAATTGGTGTAGAAATTCCTCAAAAAGTCATAAATAGGCTTAGTGAATGTTCCAGCTATACCACTCTTGAGTATATACCAAAAGGACTCTGTCTCTTATTGTAAAGCCACCTATTTGTCCATGTTCACTGCTGCTTTATTTACTATTGCTAGGAAATGGAATAACCCAGATTTCCTTCTGCTGGGGTCCAGCCCTCGGTAAGGGCAAGGCCTGAAGCAGGGTGGATGCAAGAGCAGTGAGGGAGGAGTGTGTCAGGCACAGGGATGGGGGTTTGCAGCCCGAGTGACTGACAGTTGGAATGCTTCTTTATTTATAGAGAATTCAGTAGGCAAGGATAGATTCATGTTGTTCCAAAACATAGATCATATTATTTTTGTCCCTGGACACATGTTTTAACTTCTTGATCTTAAGTTTAGTTATCATTGATAAACCGTGAGAGAGCAGAGTTATCTTTTACAATGATATTCTGTTGATTGTATTGATTCATCAACACCCACCACCCAACTTTTTACTATCTAGAGGCATATTTTCCCAAAGCATGACAGCCTCTCCTCGGGCTGGTAGCTCTTGCAGTTTCAAGAGCACTAGACAGAAAGAAAATCCCCAAGCCAGCCTAGGTAGATTGTCATGTTCCAAACACTGTATTATCAACTTTTAATAGTCAGAGTGCTAATTATCATCAGACCTAGGAAAAGTATTCATCCCAAAACTGCTGCAGTTATTATTCAATTTCTGCCATAATATAATGTTTATATTTTACATATTTGTAGAATTTATTTGTATGTCTAAACTTGTTCTTTTGTTCCTTGGTCACACAATACCCCAATGGCCCTGTATGAGTTAACTTTTCTAGGAAAGGGAGATCTTAAGACTTCATTCTTTTATCATTTATCCACATCATTCTTTTCCCATCAGTAGTAGGAAGATGCTTTTAATATGATCTGCTGCCAACTTCTCTAGCCCACAAAATCTTGTATACCTTTTTAAGTTTACTTTGTTCTGATAATCTTGTTCCTGAGTCAGAGCTTCATAAAGAGACTTTGCCATCTTTCCTTGAGTCACAACCTCCAGGGAATAAGGAAACCTTCAAGTAGGAGATAAGGATATGTCACCCAAAGCGGGAGTGGTATTATGGACAGAACTTTCCTAGGGAAACTTAGAAGCAGTACTTCTGGGAGAAGGCATAAATGATTCATAAGAAAATTCTCATCAATCCAACATCTCCAAATTGTACAAAGAATAAAAGTACCCCAAGTCATGGAACATGTAGAGATCAAGGCCCAAAAGTGGAAGACCGCATGACAGTGATTGATTGCATCACTCGACTCAGCTTTGCTGGCTCTTTGTCAAGCAGTTGTGCCATTCATCAACTGATAAACAGATAATTAAGTGTGGCATTATTTATTCAATGGAAATTCATAGTTAAATTAGTGGATCTGGAATTAATCATTCTGAGTGGACAAACCAAGACCAAGATGACAAACATCACATGTTTTCAGTCATTTGGAGTTTATAGTTTCATTCCTTCAAGAGTTTTTTTTTGCTCCTTAGTTGCTAAATGCATATGTATGCAGTAAAAAGAGTACTAAGATAGTGTATCATAGATGTTTTCTAAGTTAATCAGAAATCAAGTTGCTAAGAGATAAGCAACGTTTGCTTATTCAAATATACAGGGATAGATGGTCTTCAAAAACCTCAAGAGATCTTTAGATACGGCATTTAAAGATGTTTCCTTAAGATTTTTTTGATATTAAGACATGCCAGCTCCAGACAGCACCTTCTCATTCTATTCCAAGTAGGTGATGAGCATCAAAGAATCTCTATTTGGAGATGGCTGCATTTGTGGTAAGCTTATCACTGGGAAAGAAAAAGCCCTTGCTTCAACTGTAGACAGAATGCTGTCAGAAAAGGACAAAACTTGGGAGTAGGTAAGTCCACAGCCTAGCTCTGCTGAGACAGGGTAGACAAGTTCTTCATAATTCCTGCTTTACAATTAATGGTTGTCAGAGATACTGGGCTAAAAGGCTGAAGATAGATGCTCTAATGTTATATAGAGAAACTGTGGACTGTCCTGGCAGCCAGTTGTCTGTCATTTCTTAGCTTTTGAAGCTGCTGCCTCTGCACTTCCTGTTTATTCAGATATATTTATCTTTCTCAGGTCGCTGATGTACTTGAAGACTAGATAGTTACAGTCTCACAGTTAAGTTTTAAGTTGTTTAGGAATTAAGAGGATGGTCTAGGTCTAAGAAGATGTCTTTAAGTTAATAATGCAAGTTAGGATGGAAACTGAGTTAGGTATAGAACTTTAAACTCAGAGATGGATAGACAATAGAATATTAATATCAGTTGCCAAATACATGTGAACTGGACATTGGGAATGTATGTTATAATTTTCATAATTGTTGCCTAATTGTTCTTATTGTTTTATATTGTATTTATTGTTACAATAAAAAGAGCCTTTTATTAGACTAAAAGGAGGAGCTGATGGGAAGAAAAAGATATACCTCAATTTAAAAAAAAAAAAAGCAAATAAGAGGGAGGGGGGAAGAGGGTAGGAGGGTGGGACCGGGATGGGGAGGAGGGAGAAGACTGTGATTGAGATATAACCTGAAGAAGTAAATAAAGGTTGAAAAAAAAGAAAAAAGAAAATGAAAAAAAAGTATTAAGTTTTGGAGTAAACAAATAACAAAATCGGAATCATTACTATAATTAGTTACTCATAGGCAACTTACTTTGCCTTAATTAACTTGTTTCTGCATATATAAGAAAAAATATGTGAAATATAATAAGCTCATGCAATTCACTGAATAAAAAATAAAGTAATAAATGCTAAATATGGTGACACGGTGCTAGAAATATTACGCTGATATTTTTTAAGTTGCCAGTTATATATGTATAGAAAGATAAGCCCCTGGCTTTAAATAGATATGTACATACAAATATGAACAAACTTTAAAAAATACAAACCCTTGGCTCACAAGGGGCCTCTGGGAACCCCCTCCCCTCCCCTCACCAAAGGGCACAGGCATAAGTCTGCTTTTTTTAAAGTAATTAATTTTGGCCATCTTTGCAACAACAAGCCTGCCTATCCAAGCTGACACAGTTTCTCTATGCCCCACAGTCCAAGGCCTCTGCGCTTATCTGTCTGACTTCATTTTCGGCCCAGCAGATGACAACCAGGGGACCTGGGATCTCTGCGTCCGCTCTTCCTACTATCCTCCTTAGTCAGAAAACGGTGCCTCTGCCTCCAAGTTGGGGATTCTTTCCACTGGACACACGTGAAGAATCATTGGAAAATTTAAGACGTCCCTCATCATCATCTTCTTCTAAATTCTTCATCTTCCCCCAAGGCTGGAGAGCTGCAATGGTGGCAAAAGTTGCTAGAAGAGCCATCTCCTTCCTCAGAGTAAGTCCCTCCAGGGACTCCAGGGCTTCCCTGGCAGTTACAAATCAACGAAATGGAAAGCAAAGAAGGGCTCCCATCCTCCTGGTAACCAGTCTTAAGCCTGGTCCACCTCTGACTCTTCAGAAGATGCCTCACTATCATCAGGGTAGCCTCCTTCTCCAGGTGGTCCTGGACCCCTTGGAGGACCATGGCTTGGATTCCACCAGTGGGCTGGGTTTGGGGACTGTGTACTTAGGGCCTGAGTGTGCTTTGAGTCAGGGTGTACCATTAGGAGCAGTCTCGAGTCCCTGAGTTCTGAGAATGAAAGTATTTCAGGGTCCACAGAGGGTCTTGATGTCCTGAGGGAGGCATCACCACTGTGGTGGGCTCCACACAACCCTCTTGATCAGGGATCTTCTGGGCCATGATCCCGGGGCTTTCTGAGGGTTTTAGGTCATAGCCCTCAAGGCCAAAGGCGGCTGTAACTCCTCCCCCTTCGAGCAGCCATGCTGAGGCTTTTTAAGTAAATACTCAGTAAATTTCTTATAATTGGTATTAGAACTTCTAAGTAAGCCACATTGTACACATGCAAAAGGTTGTAAGCAAATTAATACAGTCAAACAACTACAAGCTTTGAACAATGGTTTGTTTTAATTACCATTTGTGGTTTGAATGTATGAATGTACTAAGTACAGTCAGTAGTATATGGTCTGGTGACAGTGAAGCTCCTGATTTTATTAAAATATATTAAGAGGGAAAAGCAAAACCGAGGTTATTCAAAGACCTTAATCCTTTTCTTATGGGCTGGGTATGTAGATCAGATGATGGGGTGCGTGCCTAACCTGCATAAAGTCTTGAGTTTGATCCCAGAACCATACAAACCACACTATATGCCTGTAATCAAAACACTTGAGAATTGGGACAGGAAGATCAGATGTTCAAGGTAATCCCCTCATCCAGTTCAAATGGCCAGCATAGGTGGCATGAAACCTTACCTCAAAAAAAAAAAATCTTTATTCTATAAGGAAACATTTTTTTATCATCCTGATGAAGAGAACCATGAACCAAAGGAATAAAAGCATAAGAACAAAACATGAATTTAAGAATGTCTGGAAAACTGAAGCAATGTGTAGCATCAATAGAAAATATTAATGGGTTTGCTTTGTACCAGGCATATTGCTAGGCTAGAATTCGAGTCTCACATGATCTCTGTAGGACAAGTGTTCGTATTATAATTACTACTACATAGCTAAGGCTTCCTTCAAGATACAAACAATTTGTTGTTGATGAGCACACGAGTCAGAGAGATCAGAATTAACATCCAATGTATTACAATCCCTCACACAATAGACAAAATGGTCTCCTTCCCCTCTGCTTTCCCATCTCTACCTTCCCCAGCATATTCTGTTCTTTGGCTTTTCCATTCTTTCCCTTAAGGCATTTTTATTACTATATTCTACCCTAGTACTATCAACATTTTTTCACATCTCTTTGTCTCATCCTAGTAAAGATAAATAGGAAAATTTAGTAAAATAGACATGTACTTGTCTTTATCCCATCTACATAAGTATTTTAATTTGGGGAAAAACATGATAGCTCATCATTCACTCATGAACTGAACTGTACTGTAGAGTTTTATTGTCCAAGTACAAGGCAGGAGAGACACAGACACTCAAACTGAGGTATGTCTGCATGGTCCCAGCAGTTACCCTTACCTGCACTGAAGTCTTCTTTCTCAAGATTCTTGACTGTTTTAGAAGTCTATCTTTCATACTTATGGGGCTACTTAAATATTCCAGTTTTAGAAGTCTATCTTTCATACTTGTGGGGCT